>JAQIVE010000077.1:0-58732 GCA_034698285.1 Sminthurinus bimaculatus
GTTGCACCAGCGTTGCACCAGCGTTGCACCAGCGTTGCACCAGCGTTGCACCAGCGTTGCACCAGCGTTGCACCAGCACAATAAATTTAGTTGTTACTGCTAGCTTCGCTACCCTATCGCGACTGTAGTATGCAGGAAGCGAGTTAAAACCGTGCTTTGCCACGGTTTAGATTTTTATAATGTTGACCGTATCTCTCTCTTTGCTCCTTTCGTTTTTATGTTGCCACGTATTTGAGAGTCAGTTCGTGCTGTGGATTTGGATTTGAACTCGAGTTCGGATGAGTATATGTGAGGGTATGGTGATGATGAATATATGGATGGAAATAGTTGTTTCTCCTGGTGTAGTATATGTATGTGTGTGTTGTTACAAGTCCAGCCCTTGGTCCAGTGTATGTATGTAGTATGTACTTGTCTATGCCCACGTCCATCCTTGTGTCCCTTTTAACGAACACAACTCACAAAGAGAAGTAGAGGAAGTTCCGGCTTATTGAATTTACCTGGACGAAAGAAGGAAAGAAAGAGTGAGCGAGAGGACGGAATCATCCCAATAAAAAGATGAAGTGGACGAGGACAACTCTGTTTCTCCCGCAGGAGATTCTGATCCAGAATTTCTAAAATGTCTCTTTCTTCACTGACCATGGACCGTGGACCACGAACCACGAACCAGCCAACGGGCTTTACTTGTATTTTGTCATATATACTGTACACTCTGCACGTGTACCTAAATACAGCGTACCGTGGACAGTCCATGACTCCTGCCTCTTAGTTTGTCTATCCATCCCTTTATAAAATGCATACATACATGCTTAGAACAGTAGCTAGCTTTCATTCTCCGCTTTCTTCCCAGAGAAAAAAGACGAAAGGCGAACCTTTTTAGTTTAGTTTAGTTTTTCCGACATCTCTACTTTACTTTTATTTCCATTTTTTCTTGATGCCGCTAACCCTCAGGCTATGTGTATATATATTAGCTGCTCATACCATTCCCACGTCCATGTATGTAAGTACATGACACATTATACATACTTATACTTTCGAGTATGGACTGAAAAAAATTTCTACAGTTTCTTTTTTCTAATTCAAAATCTAACGCTTTCTCTCCCTCTCCAATTTTATGTATGTATCTCCTCCATCTTATTCTCTGCCAACCCTTTTTTTCTTTCGGCTCCAACTCAAAGATAAAAGTAGCCAAAAACTGGGCAAAAAGAGAGGCCAACTTTTATCTCCTCATGTATCACAAATTTTTGTTTTGAGTCTTCCAAGTTCACGTGTTTAAACAAGGAGACGGAAGAACATTAAAGCGGGTGGCCAAAATAAAGCAAAACGAAAAGAAATAAAAAATTAAGGGTGGAAGTCGTCGTTGTAGTGTAGTATGTAGTGTGTGGCCGAGGGCGGACAATTTACAATTTGGGTGAACACCCAAAGAAAATAAAATAAAATGAGCAAGTAAGTCTGTAAAGTAAGTACACAGAAAAAGTACAATAATGCATCCATCATACATGATACATTGTAAACTGTACACTGTATACTGTACACGCTGAAATATCGCGACGTTTGAATTCTCCTTTTTGTAGGCATCTACAAAGTAAGAGTATAAATACAAGTATATTTACTGTATAATACGTACAGATACGCTAACAAGTTTCAATTCAGACACGCACTTCCTCTTGATTATGTATGACTGTGTGTGTATGTACAATGTATAATGTATAGTTTTCTATTATCTCCTTTCTTGCGGGGCCAATCACCCGTCCTTCCTTCCCTTTGTACGGAGAACAGAAAGAGGCGGAAATAGAGGGCAAAGTGAGGAGAGGCAAGTCAAAATGTAATGGGAAAATAGCACTTAGGCCAGGACACGACCGCCTCATCTTTCCCATGCATGTCACCACGACACAGACTTCTTAGGAGGAACTTGTAGGATTTGCACGTCCACTATTCCCGTTTCTCTCTCCTTCTCACGCAGACATACAGTGCTCAGTTCATGCTCACATAAAGATAAGGTGGCGGCTCCTCTTTTCTCTCCTTTCTCCACGTCTTATTTACTCTTCCTCCGTATGTACATACATATTCGTATTACGCTTCCATTTTTACGAGACAGCGAATTAAAAGATCAAACGTGCAACACGCCATACAATATGCAATATATTATGTACATATTTATGCTCTGCATACACAAATTGTTTGACTGGACAACCGATAGTGAGTACAAAAGTCAAGTTTTTCCTGTCAATTTTAAAGTCAGATCGTACAAATATGTATCTACGTTTGCCGGAGTAAAAATCAAAATTACAGTCAAATAGGCATAGTGGTTTATGTAAATGTATACAGAAGGAGCGTAGAAAAAATACCAGGCAATACATGATAGAATAATATTTGGTGTGTACAGGCCGGAAAACATGATCTTGTCAGGAGGCAAACGGTAAAAAACAAGTGTCAGTTGTTGTGAGGTGAAGGTGAGATGAGGGAAGAAATTGGAGAGAGAGAATAGATGAAATTTTACAAAGGACAAGGGAGAGAACAAAGGAAGTATGTATAAGGGGGAAGAATGTCATTTCCTTCCTGGAAAAGGAGGCAGAACAAGAGCTTCTCAGGTCTTGAACAATGTCCTCGAATTTCATAAGTTGTTAGCTATAGTATGATATACTTACGTATATATGTTGTATATATACCCGTGAAACTTAATAAACCCCGTTATAAAGAGCTTTTTGAACAGGGCTGCTGGTTGTTGGCCGTTGGAGTGGACAGAACGCAGTTTAAAGTGGAAGGGATAGGAATAGTTTCAAGGGTGTTTTGGGTGTGCAACATAGTGTACAATATATAAATACATACATACATACATGTTGTTCTGCTCTTTCTCCAACTTTTTATGGTGAAAGTCACCGTCACCGTGACCCTTGTCTCTTGTCTCTCTCCTCATTCTCATCTTCAAACGTAATATAAACTAAGAAGTGGCGAGAGAATCTCTTTTCATCGTGTCCTGGTAATCCAAGAAGGGCAGGACACGGGTGAAGTATGCATACATACCCGAATCTTATCCAACGTGTATTGTACATTGTACATTCCAGCAGGACAAAAGTCAAAGTCAGATTCAGAGTCAAAAGCTTGTCGAAAACTATGTGGAAAATGCGTGTGTATATTCAACACGACGTGGAAATTCTTGTACTTTCTTTTCTTTGTCACTCGTACTTCGTACTGACTCCTCTTCTTGATGTAACCTCCTTTTCTTCTTCACATCCTACCTTAGACAGCAGTCAGATTTAACCAGTAACAAAATCCCAATCTAAACCAAGAAAAAAAGTATTTACTAACTCCTCACTAAAATTGTGCCCGTTGCCATAGAAAAATCAGTCCTAGAGTAAAAATAAAAACCTGAAATTTTTAATCTCTCAGCTACGTAGTGGATGAAGTAATGAAAATACATACCTACTAGGCACCCTATTAAATATTATTAGTATGGTGACAGACAAAATAAACAACAATATTACTACATTAAAATGAGCAATACAAATTTGTGGGCGAAAGCGGAGGTTCAAGTTCAAGTCTTGTGAGTCTGAGACTATGTAATAAGTAAAATTGAGCTTAAACTTGGGAAGAATTGAACTTTCCTATGTATGTATGCTTATGCTTTATTAGTTGTCGTCGTCCCGCAGTATGTATCAGAGCGAGATGCAAGGAAAGAAAGCAAGAAAAGTAATAGAAAAGCAATAGAAAGGAGAGGGAGAAAGGGGCGAAAGTGGAAGAGACGAAGAAAATTTATTCTTTAGAGTGGAGGGTAAATAAATGTCTCGCGGAGTAATAAGGGCAACATGAAGAACTTTCATAATGTAGCCTAATGACTTTAGCTCCAAAGTATTTACTCTCTTTTCCATCTCACCGACAAGCCCACGCATATACATATACATATACAACGTACAATATACATGGATGCATATGCATGTACAACCTAGTCGAGCTTTCTTTCCTTTCTCAGTTTAAAGAATGTGAGAATATGTGTATCTTACTTTGTTGTTGTGCATCCACTTTGTTTTGGTTGCGGCGTATGTACATATGTACTGCGTACTTGGAAATATTATTTTGTTGGAAACCAACAAGAGCTTCTAAACAGAGCTCCGTTGCTATACACAAAGCAAGTTGTATGAAATACAGCGTAATTTCTTATACGGACATCATTGAGAAAATTTCCTCTACATCAAACTTGGTCAGTTTGACTATAATGAAAGTAGAATGTGCCTATATAAGTGCGTAAAGATACAAAAAACTCTGGCTTTTACATACATCTATGTATAATATATACCCATACAACTGATTATGCAGTGGCCTCGTGAGTGCTCGCGAGTCAAACGAAAAAGCCGCTGCGTCTTTTACCCATGTTCATACATTTCACACATGTATATAGTATATACTGTATACTTCTTTCTTCTTCCTTGTCCTCGTTCTCGCTCCCGACTGCTAATTGTCCAAAAGTTTGTCTCTCCATTTGTTTGTACACACACATTGATGCGGTTGTCTTAACGTCTCAAGTCTCAACTCTTGTCTCGAGTGTCGAGTCCCGCGTCTTGAGACCAGAGTCGTCGTCGTCGACGAAGACGAAGACGACGACGAACCGAGAATACTATTATAGACAAAGGCAGAAAACAAACAGGATGAGAAATAAGAGGACGACAATGGAGAAAGCTGTCTTGTTCCTGTTCTTTTTCTTGTTCTTGTTCTGCTCCGTCTTCTGCTTGATGATGAGGATGAGCATGGTGACGTGATGCCCGCATCCTTCTTTTTCTCTCATTTCCCATTATATTAAGCTCCGGCTCCTTTTTTCCATACTCATATGTATACTTACGTAAAGGGAGAGAAAGACAAAAGACAGGCACTCACAATCAGTCACTCATTTGCTCATTCATTCATTCCCTCATTCGCTCGCTCTCTCTCACACACATTACAGCTCTAACTTTTTGTCCATATGTATGCGGACTTTCACTTTTCACTTTCACTCCGCTCAATTTCTCGGCGACTGTAACAGGTAGAGGAGTGGAGAAAGTAGGAAAGTGAGGATGTGTATAGATGATTACATTATTATCCTGGAGTTACTGATGGTGATACTTAATCCTGGGAGGATTTGGACATTTTGGATGAGGATACAATGGGTCACAGCTTGGTTCCTCAAAGTTCCCACGGGACATGCAAACACATTTACACAAACATATAAGTACTTGGCTATATGTACATGTACGTACACATATCACATATTGATACCCCCACAAATTGGTTATCCATACTCATTATGTTCATTATCTTGTTCTCATGCTTGTGCTGCATAAGTTATGAAAGAGAGAGAGAGTGAGAGAGAAGAAGAAGAAAGACGAAACTTTCCCATTATCATTATTGATTTACATCGTTCTTTTGCTCTGCCCCCCCCATCTTTCACAAAGAGAGAGAGTGGAACAGAGATGAAGAACGAAGGGATAAGGTCATAATATATATAAAGCTAGCTAGTAGTTATGTATGTACATATTTCAAATGGCGTTTCTACATATACCCATATTTATTTATTATTCTTGTTTTTTCGTCTCTTTTCTTACAGTTTGCAACCACTTTGCACGGGGAGTGTATGTGATGATGGGTGCTGTGAGTCCAGACTCGTTTGACACCTTCCACTCCTACTCAAACACCTTCGAGATGCCATTTCTCTCCCACTGGTTCCCAGAAAAAGTAAGTGAAACCCATGTATTATGCATTATGTATAAGTTACAACTCAATCCTCAATATTCATGTAGTCTATATTTTAAGCTGATCTCCAAGTAAATGTTCCATTATCTATAGTAGAGAAGCTTGGAATTAAATAAGTATATTTATAGCTTTTGCCTTTGACTTACTTTCTTTTATTTGATATTTGCTAATTTTTGCGCTTGAAATGTATAAACCAATTTTCCCAAGTCAAAGTGAAAGAAAAAGTGTTTAAAAAGTTTTACAAGTTGATTGTGTGTTCTATTTTAAATTGCCAAACCTCGTGAATGTGTAGAAAAAAGCCGTTATTGGAGCAGCATTCCTTATCATTGCTCATTGGTGCACTGTATATAGTGGTGATGGCATTGGCCACGAAACGTTGAGTGAAATATGTATGCTCATTCTAGTTTCTATGACAAGTTGCTTTCATTTTGTGTTCGCTTTCGTTTTACTTTCTTTCCATTTGCATGTCGTGAGTTTGATCTTGGAATAGTATGTATAATATGTATGTATTAGGTACATATCTAAAAGAAAGCATTAAAAGTGTGCTAAAAAAGTAAAGTAAAGTAATATTATGAAGAAGAGAGTATCGGCAGAATCCCCACAGCGACCACCATCATGACGGTATAACAACATCATACCTCTTCCTCTATACTTTTACATTATACATAGTTTTCTAGTTTTAGTTTACTCCACTTTTCTAGCTTGCCAATGTGTGGATTTAGTATAACACATCGTTTGCGGTGTGCGTTTACAAGTTACAGCGTTAAAGAATATTCTTCTCCCTTTCCTTCGCCGAACCTTGGAATCGTTTATCAATGACAGCTTGCTAACTTTTGAGCATTAACATCAGCATCAACATCAACCAGCAACTCAAACTCGGCGCTCAACTTCCTCCAACTGTATGTATGTGTATAAAGTATACACATGATTATGTATACAGTATACATACAAACCACATCACACATGAGTACAATAAACGTATCTGTAGCAATAATAATAATAATAGGCATTATGCTTTTGAGAATAAAGAATAGCGGCTCCTTTCTCCCTTTCTCCCTCCTCCTCCACAAATTGTAGAATATGTACTCTGTATAATGTACATAGACAAGGTAGCCCACTATTGAAAACAAAAAAGGCCCTTGGTTTAGTTATGGTCTCCGAGGACTCGTCAAGATCTGGAGACATCACCAGGCTCTAATTTCTTTTGCCGATAATTTCCTAGTTAATCCCATTAGTGTTCAACCACTTATGCCGTGGCTTATAGCACGTCCAACGATAATGATAATAGTAATAATAATAATAATAACAGTAATGATAGTGTTGGCAAGTATACATACATACATACATACATAAATACAGACGGTGATGATGATGTCTTGATGTATTGTATGTGTAGTGTGTAGTGTTTATCTATGTATATGAGAATAGAAGACAGATAACTACCCCGCTTCTCGTTTTATTTAGGGTACATGTTATCCTGTATCTTCAACTAATGTATTGTATCCATAATGAGAAAGCGAGAGAAACTTGGTAAATACAAATAGAATTGTGTGCACATGCTTTACACACACTTAACTACATACTACATACATGCATACACATACAGAGAGAAAGTTGAATTTGGGTGGTAGATACACCGTTGCTGGCTTGTTGAGTGAAAGTAGGAAGAGAAAGGATCCAAGTTGAATATATCTCGCCTTGTCTTGTCTTTCTTGTCTTGCCTCGTGTTGAGTGGAACGGAGTTTAGTTGAGTCGAGTTGAGTTGGATGAATGAGCGATTGAAAAGCCAGTCTATTATCGGATTTTGTTTCATGGATGTGATACATTATTAATGCGGAGCCGCCAGCTAGAAAGTTATGTACAATGTACATGAGTGCATATATATGTATACTCTGCCTCACTTTCCCTCCACCCTTTCTTGTTACATCTGTGTTGTGTTGTATTTTGTATGTTGTATTGTCTTGTATATGTATGTTCTTGGTTTTGTGTGCAATACTACAATAGTAGGGTACACGTTGTAGAATTAGTTCATACATACTAATATGGGTTGTCGTACATATCGTACATTGCACAGACTGCATGTTGTACGCGGGAAGGGAGGAGGAGAGTAATCGTGAACGTTGAGAAACACATTAGTAAAGCATACAAATGCCACACACATTTATACAGATGATACAAACACACATGTGTGTAGAAAGTAAAAGTATATATTATGTATATACGAGAGAAAGACATCGAGACGGAGCAAATGTGTGAGAAATAAATAGTGAGAGTGGCAGGAAAACGGAGAGGAGATGAGATGAGACAAACTCAGAAACAGAAAAGAGAGAGAGCAAACATATGTACAGTACATACATAAATACATACATACATGGATAGATAGATAGACAACTTGTTTTGTTGTGTGGCTTGATATCCTATCCAAATCCAAGAACAGGAGTCAAGTGTGGCGTTTATATGTACAATATTATGTAACTTTGCAAGTAACATCTTTTCCCATCGTTCTCACTCCATTTTCTCGGAAAAGCCGTCTAAATATACATACAATATACACATTGCACATGTATCAATGCAAGAACATACCAATCGACAACATGGTAAGTTACAAAATACATAAATGTACCTGTAGATTGTGCTAGACATGTTTCACTTAATAAACAATTGGATGACGATGTGAAGAGAGTAGACTGTACACTGTACACATTCGATATGAGAACCGCTATAAGTGCTTCATTCACCCACGTTGTCCAATTTTGAAGGCGGCCTGGTGATCCATTTTATATTAAGTGTATTATATAATGAAATTCTCATTTTACATTTTAAGGGAAACTTCCTCATCATTCTCTTTTTTACGCTTTTTTGCGGCAATTTACAATCCATCCAAAAATCCTATTTTTACTCTACAGTTTTTCTAATTCATCTTGTTAATTTTTAGATGGTGTCTTCAGCCTTGGAGTATGCAACGAGTATGAGGCCGGACTTTCACCGAGCTGTGATTGACGTGATACAGTGGTATGGGTGGGACCGCATCATATACCTGTATCATTCCCACGAAGGTACGTGCGTAATCCATTTTTACCTGGAAAAATTCCCTTCATTTTGATATAATTTTCGCACATACTTATGCAAGTACAAAAACTGGGGCAAATCGCTCGTAAAATGCAAAACATGTAATAACTATGCATAACTGTAAAGGGAACGAATCGATTTATTTGCATTTTCCCACCTTTTGTTTGAAAATGATCCATATATTCATGTAGGTAAATAAATAAAACAATATAAAACGTATGTACGTACATTAGTTATTAGTAATAGAGAAATATTTACGTCAATTCAGAAGACGAGATGATATATATGTTTAAACTTTTATAAACCTACAATGGAGGCCTCTCTGTATTTTGCATGCCCTGGTTGTGTTTCGGACCATATAATTGCATTTTCGCCCACTGCAATTAATTTGTGCTGAGGATATCACTTCCACTCAACATCTGTACTCTACTGATTGATGTTCAAAAAGTGCGGTTGGCGAAGTCGATCTCAAATTGAGGCATGAGTCCACTCTGCCATTTATACCTCCACCTACGTACGGCCTACAATTCATCCAGTTATGTGTGTATTTGTTTTTGTTCATATATATTCTACATTCAAATGTCTCCCGTACCTTTCAACTTGTTCTACGTCAGAGTTCCAGTTGCGATTTCATTTTAAGTTTGCATCAGGGCTTAAAAGTTGGATTCGATGCACCCAACATAATGCAAAATGAAACTTTGAAATGAGCCATCTGTACTATTTATTTCAATTCATGTGCGTGGTGTGCAGTTATACGAGCTCATGTGTACCTTTGAAGAATAGATCAAAAACTATTTATTTTATTGCAAAACTATTTTGCCTTTGTTACTCTTCAAGCTTAGCTGACTTGGCTTCCTATCCCAAGTCAAATTCATCACTGGAATCCTTTTGTCGGAATATTTTATCTAGACGTTCGTGGTACATATTTTAACAATATGGCTTTCAGGTAATCATCCTTTTTTTGTTAAAGTTCCACCAAACATATGTAGGTCGAATATTTAAATGGAACAACTTGTAGTTGCTGAATGCCCAGAAGCGCATAGAGTGCAAATTAAACAGCCGGATTAATAAAATTTATGTTTTGTTGCCGTACGTCAAATTCTTGGAACCACAATTTTCACAAAATGTACATGACAGGTTGATCAACCAATCGATTGTAGTTATCTAGTTCCCGTTTCGTGTTTGCGTATAGAAATTTTGGACAGTAGGAATCAGAAAGTTTACACTGTTTATTATATCAATTCAGGGCATTTTATCTGTATTCTAACTAATTGTAACCCGATGCCGGAAGAGCCGAAAGAAAACGCAAACATGCATCTCCGCCTTTATATATACATACTAAATCTGCATCTGTCGGTGCCGGTATGTATTATGTATTCATAGTCATGCGTGAACGATACAAATATTGACACAGTTTCAGTTTAGTGAAAGCAACATCAGTGATGCCCGGGAAAGTATACAACAGTCATTGTAATAATTACTATCGTTTCACCCTTTGTATGTGCATCTCCAAACCACAAGTTTGAATGAATATACATAATACACAGTCTAGTCAGAGTTTTTGTTGTTCGTGGTATACTGTGTCAATATAAATTCATGAAAATTCTTCTACTGCTTTCAATTCCTGTACTTTATCTGATCACATACCTACATAAACTAATATAATTATGACGAGATGCGGCTGCAGATTTGCCATTCATACCCGGAAGCGTTTCCCCCTGAAAAAATATAGCCATGCACATGTGCTATGTACGTAGCATTGCATAACCCTTCATTCTGCTTCTATTTTACAAACGTGTTTGTGGCTCTCCCGTGACTGCAATTTTCATTCAAGCCAAGTCAAGAATTGTCAAGTGAGAGCTTCCATGTACAAAATATCCCATAAATACAAATATCTACGATTGCAAAACAGTTGGTTTCATTATTTTCATCCACACTATTTAGTTATTCATTTGTGCTATTTAGGTCCCACATCCAACTTTGAAAATGGAATGTCAAATTATGATGTACATGTAGTATGTACGTATCCGGCACATCATGTATCTACTTGGTGACTCGTTGAGAATACAGCAGTGTACGTAAAGACATTTTGTTTCGCAGATAATTCGTAAATTTGTGAACCTTATTCGTATTTGACCATGATTTTGAAGCACAGCAGGTGAGCAGTAAGCACTGAACACTGAACACTGAACAACAACTGTGTGCATGTATCCTGCCATGTCGTACAAAATGCAATGTACCAACAAGGGAGGGGAATAAATGAACGGGAAAAATCATAAATCGACGGAATTAGATCATCCATGCTTCGTATTCCACACATTACACGTACACTCACATACAATGCACACACATGCATGGATATGAATTTGGATTTTGATAATACTGTGATTCGAAATGATTCAAAACCCAGTTTCATGTCCCTGTTCTGTGTCTTCCTTTCTGTGGACAAAATTACGACTGGATTTGAAACTCGCCTGCTGAACATGACACCCAACATGATGATGTTGCCTCATGGTGACGACGACGATCCTAGTACACATACATATAGTACATGCTGCTGGTGACCGTTTTTATCGGATTTCTCCCCTTTACTTAAATGACACACTGCCAGAGGAGCTGAGAGAGAAAGAGGGAGGTTGAGATTATAGGAAATTAGGGATTCATATGTACTAAATTTTATACATTTTCATCCAGCGGAATTTCCATGATTTCTATTTAGTAACTTGTACAGTTGTAACTTGTAGCCAACGCGAGAACGTACTACAATTTTCCATATTCCGCATTCCATGTTCAATGTAGATACATCTGACTGTTGGTTGGTCTGGTTAGCTGCGAGTCGGTCGGTTGATTGGTTGGCTCCACATTCATACACATATCGAGTTGGCTCGCGGAGAAATTATATTGCATTATATTATGGCTCATAATCAGACTGGGGAATCCACATCCACAAATCCATTCGATCGTCCATCCAATTCCCTCCACTGCCACTGCTGCTACTGTAGAAAATTGTGGTTGGGCTCAAAATCTACAATTCATTGTAGACTGTACATTGTACATTGTATACATTTGCAAATCGAAGCCAAGCTTGACTATAGGACGAAAGAACAAAAGGCATGCTTCAAAATTTGAATTATGACCCTGGGTTTTCACTTTCTCCTGTATCAGTTTATGATATTTCCCTGCCTTGTAGATATGTATAGTTGTTGCGGTTTGTTAGTGTATTTGGTGGATGTGGGGCAAAGCACAGTGCAAACTATGATTTGTCCAGCCAGTCGAACCATTATCGTAAGTTTTCATTTGGGATTCCCCAACAGTATTTCCCAATACTTGTCGGAATGCGGACAATACGTATATATGGATTGGAAACAACAATCATAATTGTATTTTTGCTGTGTGTATACATTGTTATTTCAAACCACGCCAAATCTTCAATACTGTATATGCTATCACAGAATAAAAATATATTTAATCCCAATTTAGTCAAATTACTTACTTACTACTTACTACAAGTGTTGTTAGTACATACTACATGTTATTCTGGCTGTAAGATTACATATATCATGCTTTTTTCACTTTCCAGTTTAAAACTCTAGACATACTTGTTAACTATTAACTGTAGATATCGACGTATGCGCATATTTTACAAATTCATACATACATAATACATATGCATCTGCACAAGGCTCGAGCTCCTTTCCGCGAGTCTTCCACCCGTCGTCGTCTCCATTTCTTAGGATCTCTCCTCATTTCGTCGTGCTTGTCCTCGTCCATATGCTCCGTGTTCAGCCTGTCTGATGGTGGCTAATGTAATGGTGAACTTTTGAGGACACATGGGTATTTGTCAGCGGGCTCGCACAGCCTTTGTATTCATGGCGTATAGACGGTTTTGCTTGGCTTGGCTTCACTTGACTCGACTCGCTCTTCGTCGTCGTCGTCGTCGTCTTCTTCTACTTGCTTTCCTACTATTACATCAGCTTTTTAAAATAGAGAATGCAAGAGAGAGACTTTCACTCTATTCCTTTTCCCGTCTTGGACTTGGACTTGCTCTGCGGGTTCAATATATATTGAGCAAGTCCTCAGACACTTACTCACTCAGCCACTCAGTCGTCTGTGTGTACCCGGGCACAAATTTCTTTCGTTACAATTTACAATCAAGGTTTCTTATGCATACTTATTATGCATCGGGATAATATCGGATATACATACGCATGTACTTTTAGGTAGCATATTTGTAAAAACTGACGCTATATGCAGTGGGTTCACTTAAATGTGTATAGAGTGCTGTAGATGGATTCGCGGAGCAAATTTCAAATTTGTGAGTGGGTTTTTATTTTTCTTGCAGTCAACTATCCCTCCTCGTCCTCGTCCTCGTCCTCGTGACTCGTGGCATTATATTATGCATGCATAATATTTTGGTTTTCCTGGAGCAAAAAGTCGGAGCAAAAGTAGGGTGAAATAATAAAAGACTGTGGAAGTAAATAGATGGTGAGCTTCAACCATCAGCTCATTGGAGAACGGGGACGGACTCGGGGCAAAGTCAAAAGCAACAGCAGCAGCAATAGCAATATCAACAGTATTATGTATACAATGTGTATAATATCAATAACGATGACGATGATGTTGAGGGAGTAAGTTGAGGAAAAACCAGACCATACCAAACCACCACTACCATCACACCAAGACCGACGAGGGAGAACAGAAGAGAGCGGAGGAATGAGAATGAAAATGAAAATGAGACGGAAGAGAAAGAGAAAGCGGGAATCCTTGGGAAAAGATATTTTGTTTAGCCCGGGTGTTTTGTTTCGCCCCGTGGTAAAAGATTAATGGGCTTTGTAATTGATTTATGTGCGACTCTTGCCTTTCTCTTTTGTATCTCTCGCTCTTTCTCTCCCTTCCCTTTCTATAGAGTTTAATTAAAGCTTACGAGTCAGATTTCTTGACGGCTCAAAAGCTTCTAGTCTCTATTCCATTATGCATCCCTATAAAGATCACATATGCATATGTATCCTTTGGCTCTAGGGTGAGGATACGCTAGATACTGTGAGTGTGTGGGGTAATACTGGTGGCAATCCAATCCAGCGATAGTACAGTGGTAGTGTTATGTAATGAAATGTAATATAATACAATGCATCTCCATTCTCCTCTGTGACTTCTCTTCACTTCCTCTGTCTCTGTCTCTGGTGCTTTGTTCTTGGGTGTCCTCGTCGCATTCGAGCTATTTCACAGGGTGACGACTGACACACAAGATACATGTACTGTGCAGACAAATATACACTATACACTATACACATCCACCTATGAACAATGAGCGCTGAGAAAACAATACCGCAAAACTGGTTTCATTCCGGACTTTACAACAAAAGTACCTACAACCTACATATACATACAGTGCAGCAGAGAAATTGTGTACAATTTACATGGGTAAACAAAACAAGGCAAGGATAGGGATAGGGAGCTCGGCGACTGGGATTAAAATTTATGATGGCACACATTTTGCCCCTGTTTCTAATTTCGATATTATATATATATATATATACAGCGCTTGGATGTTGGAAAGGCCAAATACTTATCCAGGCATTGGCTCTGTACTTGAGTGAGTGAAATCCGCAGCTTGGATTTGAATAGTGGAAAAATTAATTTTTGAAACTTTCCATCCTTTCTCTCTTGATAGATATACAATGGAAATACAGAGATTGACCTTCTAACTGTCACCCTCTGACTTTGACTTGTGACCATTAATAAAGACAGCAACAACCCGCATGAGCTGGGAGAGTAACTATGTATTATGGATCTTGATATGAATTGTGTGAACAAAGATCCTTTCAGTGTTTGTACACACAATATTGTGTATTCTGTATTGTGTCTGCGTCTACGTCTATATGCATGTTGTTGACTAGGTCTGTTTGAGAGCTTTAACAGTCACGGAGAACAATGGACAAGAGCTTTCATTGTCTATGCGGTTGTGTAAAGCGGTAATTCAAGCTGAGTTGCACAAGACAAAGAGAGCGAAAATGAAAAGTGTGAGATATAATATTGTGCAACTATCTTCCCTTATGTTAAAATGCAGTCTATAAGTCTTGTGACATTCTGGTTGAAAATTATGCCCAATATCATGAGGATTCCATCAAACGTAAACGTGTGATTGGCATTTTCGGCACATCGGAGATTGGCACATAATTCTGCACGATCATCCTTGATTCTTCTTTTTTTGTATAGTTACCTTGGACGTAGTGCAACATTAGCATGAGGGATTCGCCTGCGGAAAGATTTTCAAAAGCTCTAGAGTAATATTGACCTGAATTGAGTTGGATAGAATTAAGTCAAATGAAGTGCTGACTTTTCCCACCGTCTAAAGTTACCCACTTTCCAATGGGGGAGAAAAGAAAAGGAAGGCTTTTAGCATTACACTAACGATCAGGAATTAAGACAGAGTATCAGTTTTCAAGTTGCTGGTGAGTGGCAACCGGCCTCTTCTTTCAGGAATTTCCCAGTTCAATACAACAAAATATAAGACAACACAATACAATGGAAAGGAAAATAATAATAACAATATAAAGCTCCTAGGAAAAGCGCAGGAGCTTTTCTCGGACTTTCCAATTGTCCTCATAAATCACCAAAAACGATACTTGTATTATAAGGAGTACTCTGTATACAACCGCCGTTTCTCATACATAGCGTCCCTTTAAAATTGATAGACATAAATACGTATGTCCCCACAAATATGTAGCTGCTCTAAAACTCACACATACATACAAAAGAAGCCAAAAACCAGCTTGGTTACAAAATGTCTTCAGAGAATGCTCAACGTGGCGAGATAGCCTTTGGCCCGGTATTTGTAAATTCAAATGAAAAGAGTGTCATCCTGCCATATCCATATCATCTCAATCTCTGCCTGTGAAGTTAATACATACATACACACCAGTTGGGAATTCCCCACAACTCCTCGCTCTCAATATAATATAAATAGGGAGAAAGGTCTTTTTAAAGGCGGAGCAATAAGGATGCTTCAAGATTCTATCGTTGACACCCCGTCTTTGAATTTCCTCACAAAGGACCCCAAATCACGAATTAAGTCAAATTCAAAAGAAGGGAACCATCTTGATGAGCACCGTAGATTGTAAAGGTCCTTCGTTCCCCTATTTTTTCTCCGCATACTTAACTATGTATAGTATACATTGTATACTCAAAGCTCACCCTCCTCCTCGGCAAGGGGCAGTGCCATCAATATTTCTAGTTGACACAGGAATTAAATCCGAGACCTGCATTGCATCACGTCAACTTTATCTTACACTTGTAAGTAACTATGTAGATTGTAGATATGAACCGATTCGTAATTTGTGACAAACATTGCATGAATTTCTACATCACATTTTGCGTGTGGATAAGAACGACAAAGACAAAGACAAACAAGATGTAACTACAATGTGCCTTGTATACCTACTACAAATCTGTCTCTTTGTGTAGCCTCATATCGGGTTGAGAGAAATAAAAAGGAAGCCAAGCCAAGTCAACCAAACCAAACCAAACTAGACGAAAGACCGACCCGGCAGAAGCAATCGAAGAGTGTATCTATATGTATGTATGAGTATGTCTATGAAGTCGAGTCTGAGTAGAAAATAGTCAGCAATTCCTTATCGGAGCCTTTATCAAATCTTTTTCTGCGTCAAAACATCGATCACTATTTCCAGACTCTCACATTAACCATTTCCCAGCGGACACGGTACAAAGATAACAGCATGCCACACTATTTTATCCAGCAGGGCTGCTCCTTCTTCCATTCCTTCTCTCTCTCCTCCGCTCTCTCTATCTCTCTTCCCTTTTTTCGCTTTTTTTCAAGCTCTTGTGGGTCGCTATTCTTGCCTTTCTTGCTCCTTGTCTTGTTCTTCCTCCAGTTCTTGTTCTTGTTCTTGGTATAGTCTTTACCAGCGATGCGTACCGCATACACGAAGAAACAGCGAAGAACGGAGATATCTCACATGTACAGTGTAAAGTGTACATGTAAGACATGTACATCTATCTAGTTGTACTCTTTGTACCAGCGAAAGTTGAGTATATAAAGAATATGTGTATATAAATTTTATACAGTGATTGGACTGTCTGTGTGGGCCTTTTACAGGAGCTACAAGGTAAATGTGCCCATGTATAAGGTATAAGAAGACCGGGTGTACCGTACTGTACTCTGTACTCTACTAGTACAACAGTGTGCGGGCCTCTCGGGCTAAAAATCCAACTGCCTGACCATTTACGCAATCGCAAAATGCTCTTATATCACTTACGCTTGTATGGACATTGTATGTTTTCAGTTTGGACTCTCCAAGGATTTGCCATGTTCCATTAAATATCCATCACATTTGGGTGTTTTCCACCGAGTCAAAGCAAGCCAAGCCAAGCCGCATTACTCCTATATGTATATGCACGTATGTGTATACTCTGCTTCCCACTTCCCTTTTAGCTTCTTCCCTTCCATCCTCACAAAAGCCAAAGGGAGGAAAGCCAAGGCAGTGTAACGTAATGTGATGCAATGTTAAGTAAAGTATAAGTAAGAGAAAGGGAGAGAGAAAGAGACCGAGCCGAGCCATTGAATTCGTTAAACTCACCTTTGTCAAATGCCATTTTCCCTGCTCTCTCCTCAGGAAAAGGGGGAACGCAGAGGACATCCATATATACAGATATACATACTACATACATACATACATACATACACTGGGAATCAGAGACAGAGTCCATACACAAGAGATCTATTATATACACTGCTTTCCAACTAATTCTAATCTATGTCTTTTCTCACCCCCGCTCCAATTATTTGCCTTTTTTCTCTGCTATATTTTACACAATATTATTTTATTCCTGGAGCAACTCTGGCGTCTTTGTAACTTTTTGTCTATTTCTGTTCGTTTGTTCCCCAAACACAGGGCATTGTATTGTATATACAATATAATGAATGTGTGTAAGTGGGGAGTGACATAGAATAATGGGATAATATTGAACTGAGGTGGAGGATTTTCTCTATGACTACATACATTGTTATGTCAATGTTCATGACCAATGTCCATGTTGCGGCGGGGAATCGAACAACCAAGTGACTCTTCTTATACAGCTTCATGATTACAGACTATATAATATGACTGAAGAAGCAAAGAGAGAGAGAGAGAGAGGCTTCAGATTGAGATTGAGATCAAGATGCAACGAGATGAGATGAGATGGAAAGGAATGGCATGGCATGGCATAGTTTGGTGTACTATCCTACTTATATGGAATAAGATGAGATGAGATGAGAGAAAATCAACGTCCATGATTTCCCAGCCTCTTATCTTAGCCACATGAACTTGTGATTTTATCCACGAGACTTTATCATCATTTGCACGGCGAGACTGGGAGAAAGAAAGGAGCATAGACGGAGAGATAGAGAAAGTGAGAGATTCGAATCACTATTACCGTTCAAACTCAAAGTTACAGCAAAGGCAAGCCGAAATTTAACGTCTCTCTCTCCCTCCCTCCCCTCGCTCCCTCCCTCTTTCTCTCTCTTGCTGCTCCATAAATGTAAGTATGTATGTATGTATGTTGAAAAATAGGGTTCTACAGGGGCATCTATATATGTGTGGGCATAAATGTGGGAGAAAAATGGTGCGGCATGAAGCTGTCAGATATGGTCACGGTATCATGTAATATAATAGAGTTGAAACCATCAAATTTGAGATTGAATCAGTTTCTCTTCCTCTATCTGCCCCTCTTTTTCTTTCTCTCCATCATGATCATGAACTTTCTATATACTTCATCGTGGAGCTTGAACATGAGTCTGCATCCCCTATGAATGTGTACGTCCATTTTGTACCTATCCTAATACCACCAGAGGTACACACACATATGACAAAAAGTATGTAGATAGACAGTTTTATCGTCTTTACAATCAAAGAGCGGATAGATAAAAAACTAAAAATATTGCAAATGTTTCTGTGATTTGAGGCAAAATGAAGCCACGTCAAAGTCCAAGTCCAAGTCAACGTCAACGATAGCCAAATACGAATCGGACATTGGACATGTCAATTTTTCCAGTAAAGATGCAACATGCCTTGTGTTCTGTAGAATTTTCAAAGTACCTTCATAAATATGTATGCACGAAAGCATTACAATGTAACCGTAGCAAAATATTAAAAGTTGGTATAGAACTGGTGGAATAACCAAAAAGGTCAAATTTGTCATTCGACTTTGACCTTGCTGTGCGGAGCTGCAAGTTGTGCAAGTTTGAATTTTGAATGGGGGAGTCATTTAGTAGCCGGTCTAATACACGGATAGATATACAATATACATAGAATTGAGTTGAAGTAAGTTTGATGGAGGGATGTGACAAAAATTTATGAGGGTGAAAAATGGACAGAGGAAAGTAAGTGAAAGTGGATAAAACTTTTTTTCCTGGGTGCGGAGAGACGCGGTGCCCATAATTGACGGAAATGGACCGTGGCGTCCTGAAAAATCAGTATGCAATGAAATTATTGGCTGTCCGTATATAGAAGAGTGGTGGACCAAGCCATGTTGTGAATATATATATATACATAGACAGATGATTGCCCTGCAAAGTGGAGAGTGGCTGAGGCCGGGAATTTTACACTAGTGTTCCATACACAATGCACACATGATATCATGTGTGCAGTGGAAAGTAAAGTTTATATACATATACGTATTGCATGCAGCACAATACATACACAGTACACAGTTGCACTCGATCTCGATTCGGACAAGGGGAAATATGTATGTATGCATGCACTTACTTCGAAGAAAGGAAGAGTCAGTGCTGATTTACTTGGTACAACACGTACGACGACACAAGTACATGCACACAACATTGTCCATCCTGCAATTTCTTTCCTTTTCATCTCGCTTTCTTTCCCTCCTTTTCTTGTTCTGAAGCTCTTGCCCTTGCTCTTATGTATGCGTTGAATAAAGGAGGCGAGTGTGTAAAAGAATGTGAGATTTGTATCCCCTCCTACTCCTTCTCGTCTTCTTCTCCATCTTCGTTCTCTTTTTCTTCCTTCTCCAGAGGGGACCTTTTTGCAGGGAGACGAGAATGCTGATGCCAACAGGAAAAGGATCGGAATTTGGGGAATACAAATGCAATGCCACAAACAACCATCGAATCGAGCCAAGCCAAAGAGCTAGCTACAGCTGCATGTGCCCCTGCCTCCCGTCGAACCTTCGACTGCTGCCACATCCTTTATGTATTGCATCCCCGTCGATTTCGATAACCACATGTCTCACTCATACTCATAACACACGGTTGTAACATATCATATTTGTTGTGATAGTTAGGAGTAGTGGGGACCAAGACGGAGAGACCTAGACTAAGAAGCAGGAAAAGGAGAGAAGAATAAGAAGAACTAGAAAAAAATAGGAAGACGATAAATTGGAAGCCACTCATGCAGAAATTCTAATAACATCGAAATGTGTACGATTCTCTCTCCTTTTTTTCTCTTGTACTCCTGGCTTTTCAACCTCCATTTCTCCGGCTTCGACTTTGACTTTTTTTCTTCAACTTGCGATTCTCCTCCAACAAGTCTTCTTTTCGATCAATTCAAGGGAATGGCAAACTTACAGTTTTCTCCCTCCTTTTTTCTATGGCTTCTCCAGATTCAAGTGCATACAAATGTATATGTATGTACAATGTATATATACTATCCATGGTATAGTATACAAAACTGCTGCAGATTATTATTATATAGAACAGGATGCGGTGGTGGTGCAATAGCAATAGCTGACTCTGTCAACTCGTTGTCGTTTATTCTATCTCTCGCCTTATCTACTCCTTCCATTTCCATCCCCATTTTACCACAAGCATATCATTTTCATCTACATCTCCATCTCCATGCGTGTGTCTAAAGTATAGTTATCTATGTAAAATATATGTATATGCATTCATGAGTTGCATTCATTTCAAATATAAAAAATTGGAGAAAAAAGCCCAGCTTGGTTAACCTGCAAGTATGTAAGTACCAACGCCAGATTTCTTTGGGAAAACGAAGAATCTGTCTCTTGTTCTGGCCCTTGTTCTCCCGGTGAAAATCGTTTGACTCTTTACTTAAATCGGAGCCCTGGCTCCCTTCCTCCCATCTTTCAAATGTCCTCTCTTCCTCCACTGACAAATAGAAATACAAATGCAAATACACGTTTAAATCACGTTTTTCCTATGAAGGTTCAAGGGGATACATTTCTTACTGTTGCCAAAACAAAGTCATATACGAATACCTATGTACAATATTTAATCGACTTGAATGCACAATAATTTATGTATACACGCTGGATGCACTCTGATCGTGTGCACGGTAAAATATTTGAAATAAAAATGTTCCGCTGTTATGTTCAGCCCTTGCTTTTTAACTTTATAAAGTAAATACTCAAGAAAAATGTATTCTTTGTAAGTTTTCTGTTCAACCAAGCCAATTTAAGCAGAACCTGCATGTAAATAAAAGCCGTGGTGTTTATTAAAGTTGCAGAGGTACTACTACATATCTACAGTACTTGAAGATATCAATCTGAAGACTACTTATGCAAGAGTTGAGTGCCTGGTCTTTGTTTTAAGGGGCAATGTACTGTATTATAATCTGGTTAAGTAAGACGTGGCCAAGATTCCAGATACAGGACTCAGGACTCAAATTTCAAGACTCGTGACTACATGTATGTACAATGTACAAGGAGACAGGAGAAGCCGCTGTCTGAATTTAGGACAATTTTGTCCAAGGCAAGCGATACAATTGTGGATGATGGTCTTACAAACTCCTCATCCTCGTCCTCGTCCTCTTCTTCATCTTGAACGTCGTCATCATTCTTCTTCTTTGAGGCGAAATGGCAGGGCTATCAGTGAGAGGAAAAGAGGGCTGAAGAGCAGGAGAAAGAAATGGAGAATGAAGGAAGAAAGCATCAAGCTCTACATAAGTGGAGTCGTTGCTGGGTAATCGTAATAGGAATTGGCAATGTCATGCAAGTCGTGTAGAAACATTGGAGGAGGGAAGAAGCGAGTTAGAGAGACTTCCTTGAAATAGGACTCACTGGAATGTTCTAAAGTCATGAGGGACTTTTCTCTCTGTACTTGCGTCGTCCTCTTGCATTTTGCTTCTTCTTCTTCTTCTTCCTTTCTCTTGTGGATGGAATGGAATGGAATATGATGGACGACTTCCTGCTTCTGAATCGTCGTCGTCGTTTCATTCTCGTTTTTCTTGTCGTCATCCTCCGTTCCCCATACATACATATTATACATGTATACATACAGATGTATATATACACAGAGTGCAGTCGATTTCGCTTTCCTTGTCGGATCGTCGGAGTCTTTCGACTCACTTGCGCTTTCATTTCCTCTGAGCACACCCCACTGCTCACCAGCATATTATCGGCGATCGACGACGAGCAGACACAAACTAGATCCACAATCCAGAATCTAGAATCCAGAATCGGGGACAACATACAGTTAGTTACGTACGAATCTGTCTGCAATAACTGTGGACTATATATACGCACTAAACTTGAGTTGGGAAGAGCTGAACCAAGTGAGTTGAGTTGAGTTGCGTTGAGCTGAGTGGGGACCACAGGGAGAAGCGAGAGAGACGAGGGAAAAGTGAACAAAAGCCACTTGATCCTTTAGTTGGATAAAAAACAGAGGAGAAGTTACCCACAAGAAAAAGTATAAGTAAAAGTATCAAAGAATAATGCCTCGACATTACCTCTTATAAACCAAAAACCGCATGGACTACTCTCTCTCTCTATTCTATGTAAAGTGTGCAACTATACAATCTTTCTCCTTGACAAGCAGAAAAATAGAGAGAGAGAGCGAGATGATCGGATCCATATCCAATCTCGTCTTGTAGACCGATATGCCGTGATGCTTATGCTGATGTCCATGTCGATGGTAATGTTTCGTGCATAAACTCAATCCCCACTCTCTCTTCTATTTTCTTCAATATGCATTCCAACACAGTTGAGTTGAGCAGTCTAGAGTCGCAAACGGTTTTTTCTTCCCTCTGTCATATCATGGTGATGCCAACCCCTTTGCTCAGTCGGTTTCCTCCTTGGATGAAAATAATGGGGGACGATGAACTTTCAGTCCTCCATCTGCATTTTGCACGATAAGAAATCATCGACGAGGAGGCGACAAACATAAAAAAGCAGGCTTTCCAAGTATATCCATCCACCTTCCCCAATTTTCAATGAGATCCTTTGCTCAATTCTTCATTTCGCGATAAGGTGCCTACTATTTTCTTGTAAAAACCGACTTTTGAATCAAAACGCAAAAGTCTGAATTTTTCGTGGCTTCATGGCAGATGATAGTAGAAAATGAGAGTTGCAAATTTCTGGAGAAAAATGGAATTCCTTATCAAACTGTGGAGATTTAAATCTCTCTTTTCCCAAGCACATTAAAATTATGACAAGAGACAATGAAAAACATTTTAGTCTTTATTTGAAGAGCAGTCATTTGTATATATAAAAACCATCAATTCAAGTTACATATTTGGAGCCAAACAGTAGGTTTTTGTGGACATAATTTACTTTTCTAAGCAAAAAATATCTAGAATTGTGCCCATCTATTTCAGTTTGTATGTATTAATTAGGATGAAGTGAAGTTTAATGTTTTTTGTAAAATATGTATGTGTAACCTAGTTGGTTCTAATGGGTTGTCAATCCGGCTTTTGCCCTTCCATTTCATGTTGTTGTATTTTCAACACAGCCACAAAAATGTTGCATGCAACACGACGCATTTAGTAATTACCTTGTACAGTACAGTACAATACAATAGACATGTCACATAACGCGGGGTGACATTCGTATCTCTTTCTCAACTGAAAGAGATGTGTAATTTTCATATTAAAATTCAAATAAGCTTGCCTGCAAGTCAGACAGAGAGAGAGAGAGCTCCAAGTCAAACGTTAGAGCTACTTATGTATTACGAATACATACATGCATGCATAGTTGGAGTTAGTTAGTTGGTTTGCATTGAAAGTGGATTGGCGAAACTGTTGGTGAAAGCGTGGCCAACGTGGCTGACAAACCGAGCAGGGAGCAAGTTGATGGAAAAGTTGGAGCTGCGAAAAAAATTACATTGATGCCGGATGAGTTGAGTCAAATTGACTCGACTTTTCTCGAGTCATACATGTGTGCAGTAACTATGACAGGGTGACTTTGAGAGATGAGGCGTGTATACGTATATGCATACGAAAATATGGAAAAATTGTGACTGGATCTGTTTTGGGTTATGGTTCTGGCCCTGTCTCTGGTCATACATCAGTACGTAGTTACAAGTTATAAGCATCAACATTGCAGAAGCCGAGCATCGAGCATGCTGCTAATGTGAATGCGAATATATAAATTGCAAAGATACATCATACATCACAAAAAATACATAATGCAAACATCATGCTGAAATATGGAGTATGTAGCAAAACTGGAACTGGAGCACGTCAATCCATGACCACAAAATTATGTCAATTTATGTCGCTGTCACTCACTCACATATCTGTATAATATTCCTTTTTTTATATTTATGTACATGTTGCATAAATGAGACGTGGCCAATATACAACATATAATAGGAAGATCACCGTCGCAATAAAAACATTTGCAAACTAAAATGCTTTTAATACATCCACTTCCGTTCTCCTTTTCATAATGTGGCCAATCTTTCTAAAATGTTGGCAGAAGCGACAGCCTTTATTTTGTATTTTGATTCTCAGGCTTATTCATCACATAGTCTGTTTATTTTGTAAATACAGTAATTACGAGAGATAAACTCAGAGACAGCATTCATTCACACCCTTAAAACACGTTTTACACACATATCCACACACACACACTAAAAATATCCAGCTCAACATTCACATTAGACCGTCGCTCATTTACCACTTTTACCCTGGAAATGGATGAAAGGCCGAGACAGTGCAGTGGCAGATGAATGGTTTTCCCTTTTTGATAGAGCATTTAACTGCTCCAGTGAGTCCTCCAACTTCTATGTGTACATGAGTGACGACGACGAGGAAGAAGAAGCAGAAGACGACTTTGGCTTTGGCTTTGACTTTTACTTACATGTATGTACTTGGACGTCGACGTCGACTCCTTCAACAAGATGAATACCCATCCTCGGTTTTATTGGCAGGAATTAATTAGAGTTTTACTAATTTTGGCACGCTCGCTTGAGTCAATGGGGAGAGGCGGAGGAAGAAGAAGAAGAAGAGAGCACAGAGGAATTATCCACCACTAAACTAGTCAACGTGTACTACGTACTGTTACACAGCCCAGTGCACTTTTTATTTGGCTTTTCTTGTCCATTCAAGCGTCCTGCTCCTTCCGCCTCGTCCCTTTCTTTCCCATCCAACTTTCTCGGATCCAGCTTCTCCACTGAAGGGTCTCGACGAGTCCTCGGCTCAGCTCCATAGTAAAGTACAGTATACAGTACAATACAATACAATACAGTACAGACATTTCTCCATATTCTATTTGTAAAATACATGGATAGATACTCACTCACTCACTCCCTTCTATGCTGGCCCATCCTGCGTCCATCTGTATCTCACATTATTGAAGACGGCAGGAGGCGAGCAGTCACTCTGAATTTCGGCTCCAACCATTTATTTCCCACTATACAATATACAATACACTAAAGCCTAGTATACATAGTTCTGCAATTCGGATGCTCTTAAAAAATGTTATATTACAATACATTGTGGCCTCTATACGTATTACGTATTATATAGAAAAATCCATGTGCCACGGGATGTAAGAAACAAGAATATAAGTTACATTTAGAAGTGTGCCGAAATTGACGTAGCGTTTTTCCCTTGTCCAAGCTTTTTCCTTCCACTTGCTTTGTGGAGCTCCGCACTTTTACCCATTAGATTGAGCATACGCACACACACACACTATTTTCTATATACACACGCATACATAGATACAAGCTCTATTCTCATTTGTTGTGAAGTCGGACGGACTTCTTTTTTCCTTTTTAGCGGGGAGAAATAGAGAAAATTTCACCAATTTCCAGTTTTTACGCTCAGTCGACATGTCTTATTTTCTATACGTATACATTTATATAACTAGTTCACAGCAGATAGATAGGCAGATAGATAGAGATACGAGTACAAAGTTGACTTGAGTTGACTTGACTTGAACTTGGTTTGGTTTGGTTCCTTGTCTTCCATCCTCTTTTTAGCAATATAGTGTAGTGTAGTGTAGTGTAGTTGAGTCTGGTCTGGTTTGGTCGAGTCAAAGTCGCATCTCTTTCTTTTTTTTCTTTTTTCCTCTTTCGCGAGGCTCGGCAAGACAAGACAAGAAACTTACTCGCCGTTTCCTCGATGGCTGAGAGCCTTTTCTGTTCTCATTTCCTTCTTCGTCTTCGTCCTCTATACTTTTCCTTCCCTCACTCACTCACTCTATATTACTTTGTGTGTGTGTGCGTGTGTGTAGTCTCATTACTTCTTTTTCTGTTTTGGTCCAAGTTGGTTCATTGGTTGGCTGGTTGACTGGTTAGTTGGACTTGGACTTGGAATAAGTTGTGGGCATGGGAATGGATTTTGCTGGGGAAAACGTCGAGGAAGATCACATGCTGGGCAGTTTAATTGAGCAAGAAGAGACTTTGTACATTGTACATAACTATTGCAATACTTTTTATACATACTGTGTAATGTATAATTGCACTCTCATACGCTCAAGTCCTTCTCTCTTTGCAGAGACGTTGAAGAAAATTCGTTAAATTACCACGTTTTACAGCAAAATTTAACGTGGTTGAGTAAAAGTTGAGTAGAGTCAAAAATTATTACATGAAACAATTTCATATGATTTCCATAGACTGAAAAAAGTATTTTTCCGAATTTTTAATAATAAATTCTGCGACAATTTATTTATAGCCATAGAAACTCTGTACGTGTAAAAAGGAACAGATTCAACTTATTTTTATAAGAGTGTAAAATAGTTGATATCGTAAAAACATCATGTATAAAGATTTTATTAGTACATAGTACATAGCCAGTGGACAGTATGGCTCTGTAAATTGTACAAATTCAAGTCTAAGACGTCTGCCATCTGCTTAGTGTCTGCAGACTGAGGAAAACTGTCAACTTGACTCAAGCACTTTGACAAAATTCAAAGTTAATTACTTGCCTCTCCAGTCCCATCCAATGAATTTTTATGTGCAAATTTCCAATATACAGTATACAGTACAGAGTTCTGGACTAATCTTATTTAGTTTCGTTTTTGCACATGTTGAAATGGCCTAGAAAACAGTGATCGAAATTGCATGCGGAAATAAGAAATCCGAGTGAAACCAAAGAGTCAAACTGAATAGAAAGCCGATAAGACAAGAAGCATGCATGTGCATTGCCCATATAGGCACAAAGTTTTGCAATTTCTCTTACTGTTGCTGAAATAAAATGTGTTGGCAGCTGATTCAGGGTAATGTTCAATTTAAACTTTTTGGTTTCGACTTTGAATTCGAATCCTACTTTAACTATGCGGCAAATTTCACATCCTATCTCAAAATCTTTTTTTCAGCTTGTATATTTTGCAAACCTTCTGCTTCGAAATCATTCATTCTGATCTGGAATGTGCGAAAAAAATTTATGCACAAATAAAAAAAGGATACCATTAAATGGCCAATTTCGACCCACTTATGATTTCAAAATATCCGACTTAAACTCTTGATTTTCCACAAAAACAGTCCCAACGTATCTTTTGAAAATGTGTTATCTGCATGTCTATACTCAAGTCTTATCAAACCCTTGTATTACATTTCAAAAATGTACGTAAATTTAGGCCGTTTGAATAGCTTAAATTGTCGAAATATTTCTTTTCGAAATGTGTAAAGCCCGAAACATACATACATACATACATACATAGATAAATTCAGTGATATCAAATGTACCGATTTGAACTTGATGCAAAGTCTAGACTAGACTTAACGTACGTAGGATTGATGTGGACGATTAAAGGAAACGGTGGAACTGGAACTGGAAACTCCGGCGGAACGGAAAGAACCGCAACCTCAAATTCACGGAAGCAAAATGCAATAAAGGTTGTTGCCTTTGTATAAAAGACATTATTGTCTGGGCGGAAACCGAACAAGCTGCTGGATTCACGGGAAAAGACAAGACAAGTGCAAATATATTCATGCATATACATAGGTATTGTACATACACTGGAACATGGAACATAAATATATAAAAGGCTGGCAGCTACAAATAAAGATCCAATCTCCTCCGTATAATCCAACAACTCTTGTCTCTATCTCTAGTTACTTTTCCCCGTGCTATAGGTACACTTTAATTCTTTGTGTATCTATAGTTATAAAAATCAGGGAAATTCTAAATAAAAGACAGGCAAACAAATATCAAAAGCAAATTGGTTCATTTTTCACCGGCCAATTTTATCCCTGGAAAATTGATTGACTGACTTTACTTAGATTTTTGATGTCCTGGGATGGAAAATGAAAAGGTTTGAAAAAAAATTATTCACATGTATATGTATATCATGTATATTATATTGCTCTTTGGCAAGAAGAAAAAGTCGAGTGAAAAATGCAATGTGAGTGATTGTGTCGAGTTGAGTCGTTTGAATACAATTATTGACGGTGCATAGTCTTATACATTATACATGCATGTAAATATAATACAGATATTTTTACTTGCTACGGGAAAGTCGAAAAGGGGAAGTAAAAAGTAGGGGAAACAGATCGAGAGATTTCCCGCTTCCAATAAACGTGTCTATCGAGGGATGTGGATTTAAGCCTCATGAATCTTTCTCCATGTATGTATATCGGCGAACGCAGAGAGTTACGCAGGCAGGATTAAATATAAACCTGTTCTGTATGTATCTAAATACACTATACATGCAGCATACCTTCTACATTCTACACACACACCTTCCCGGTTTTTCTGTAGACACATTGTGCGATTTTACACGCCTTGGTGGATAATATGAAAAGTAGATGGGATTCAACCGAGAATCTGATTGAGGAAGAGCAGCAGCAAGACTTGTATCTTTATTTGGTTAGATTACAATGTGTAGTTGCTTCAATACCTTTCTCCTCTACAAATACGTACATACAATGTATGTTCCATACACCCACGCATAAATTGTGAACAGTGTACTGGTACACGTGTAGCTGTCTCAAGTACCTGCTACACTTGAATACTCTGTCGCTGCACATTTTTTATACATAAATTTAGTGTAGCCTTAGTTTTACTATGGTAAGGTAAAAAGTATACACACATTTTGCTATGCATAATCGGCAGCTATAGGCAGAAAAGAAAAACTATTTTAATAAACTCCGTGTAGAATTTTTGTAGATTTTTTCCCTTCCTTATTCTCTAAGAAAAATCCAAAATAAAGCTCGCGCTTCATTTGATAATCGTATGTATGTACAATGTACATAGTAAGTTGGGGTAAATTGAAGGGTTAAAACATACAACCAAATGGTGTGTTTCCGTTTTAACAATTTAATTCAATCTTCAAGTTGAACTGTTATTGAAAATTTTCATTAAATTTCTTAATGCTACATGCTACACATTACACACTCAACATGGATATTGATTGAAATTAGTAACTAGCTGAAATAAACAGGATTAGTACTATGTTTGGAATAATATTGTGACAAAACTTGTTTGTCTTGAAAGTTAAAGCCATGGTTAACTAAAATTTTATTCGATGCGTTTCAGTTTTTATTACCAACGTTTTAAGTCTTTTCTTTTCTGTCTTTGCTCTTGTGCATTCCACATGGGCACAAACCTACTGTCTTTACGCATGTTTAAATACACATAATATTTGATAAAACATGACAAGTACGATTTTTACGAACGAAGTTCAGTATAGCGATCGACCATGACGTCTGGTGTTCCTTCCTGACACGATTACTGTCGAACGAGTTGATATAATTTCGTGAAATTTTCAGGGGACCTTCGAAACTGCTCCCAAAAGACACCTATAGTTTTTGGTGGTTGTAGAAGCATCCTGTCATCTGTTACTGCCTTATATACCTAAAGCATGACATGCTTTATTTGACCCTATTAGTATATTTCTTTGGTTGCCATGAAAATTATGCAACAAAAATTTGTTTTTCTTTTGGCTTAGCAAACAAGCTTTTTTAAATTGGTGATATCTTCATCTTCATGCGTTTTTAATGAAAATGAAAAGTTTATACCTAATTTTCAAAAAGTGGCAAAAAATACTTTTATAGGAAAAAGCTTTGCTTTATTTACTATTTAACGGCGTGATATTTAGCAAAATGTCACATTTAAAAAGAAAAAGTGCCCTCCACAGAGCAAAGAACGACCAGAAAAGGCGGAGGTCAGACCCAGAGACTCTGAAAGAGCTAGATGCTCTAAAATATTTTCAGGGGAGTTTTAAAACTGCTTCCAAATGACACCTATCAACGTTGATTCTGTCAAACCACTCTCAACTTTCCCCCAGCTACGGGTTATTTGAAATATCTAAGGATTTGCCAGTCGTTGATGTCAACGGCGTTGAGGACTTTAACTTGAATTTGCGAAAACTGCAGGGTTCTCTTTTTTAACTACTGAGCTTCGTTCGTGTTGCCGTACACACGTGTACGGGCTTGTTTATATACCGTAAACGCTTAAAAATAATTTGTGTATGTAGCACCGTGCTAGCACGGCATGCCAAAATTTCTACAGAGCTCCATACTTTGCACTGTTGTAAGATTCGAGCGAGTACAGCATTCGAGCAGTTGGAAGAAAAAATGTGAAGGGTTTTTTCTTCAAACTCCATTCTGGCGTTGCCTCATCGAGAAAAAATTAAATTGACTTTTGAATGATGTTCAATAGTATAGCTGGATGGATGGATGGATAGATGGAATGGAATGGATGGATTCGATTGGATTCGATGCACGCATGATGAACGCACATACAAAAAAATTTGCCTGCTTACTATGCATGTATACCTACAGAAAAATGCGAATGTATATTCATAGAGTGTAAGTGTATAGTGTGTAGTATGTAGTCTAGGCTTGGAATTTCCTGGATTTAAATTTTCCACATCCTTGTTGGACAAATTCAAAAGCGGAGTATTTGCATATATTAGATACACTTGAACAATCGTCGAAGAAAACTCGAGAGAGGCTCAAAATGGAGATGTGAATGTGAGTGTATGTATAGTTGGAGTTGGAGTTGGAGTTGAAGCTGGAGTTTTGGATTGGAAGCTAACTGGATGCCTCAGATCCTCGATAAAAACACTCTCCTGTGTAATATGTATTTTATATTCTATATTTGATATGAATTCAAGGAGAAAACGTCATGAAAGGATTCACAATCTTGGAGTTTTTGAGATTCTCTGTATGTATTACCTATACATAACATGCCAACCTGCAACATATCGAATATTGACAAGAGCCTTATGTATCACATCGCACATTCTTACATATTCGTATCGTATCGTATACTGTACAGTATCGCCTGGGTTTTCCATATCATCTTTTTGCCATCGCCTTTTCCTTTACCTTTTACACAAAAAATATGTATACTGGATATGCGAATCTGAATGCGAATCCGAATAGGATTTCGTATACTGTATGTACATACGTGTAAGTGTAGGAGTATATTGAATGATACGTAGGAGTCAGACAATGGAGGAGAATAAAGGGGTAGAGAAATGGAAGGAGTCGAGTCAGCTGTTAAGATTCATGATTTTTATTATTCCCTCTCGATTGAGGTGCTGCTGCTGATTCTTGGAGCTCAAACTGAGTGAACAGAGTAGGTAGTGAAAGGGAAAATGGAGAAAGGAGGCTAAAAAAGAAAGAAATCTTGCCTCCAACTAAAATATTATAAATCTATTTGTAATGGCAACACAATGTGACTTACAATTTTCCATCAATTCCTTTCTTTCCTTTCTTGGTCTTTTTTCTTGTGGAAATTGGAAAGGAGGGAAAAATCAATCCGGGGACTTCTCTGTGTCTTCCACACTGTGATTGTGATGGTGAATGCGACTGTGGCTGTGGGAAAGATCAACATTGTCCATATATATATAAATGTAAAGAGTTAAAAGAAATGAACAAAAGACAAAAATTGATATTCGAGAGCTCGCACATTTGCCCTGTACGAAGGACACAACCAGCTACTCCTCGTTTGAAGAAAACCAAGAAAATGCGGAACGTTGCCATTTTTTAAATTTCAAAAGTCCTTTTTTCATCTTTATTCTTCTCGAAGCCCTCTCCATAATAAACATTCTCATCTTTTTTCTTATTATGACTATATTGGAAGGAGGAATTGAATCGAATTGAATTGAATTACTGGGAATTCAGTTTTAGCCCTCGCTCTGGGCTCTTCCTATATGTATATGTATATATTATATACCTACTTGATTCTCAGCCCAACTATTTTCACATATTATTTATATATATTATATAGGCAAAGGCTACATTAGGAAAAATACAGATGAGCAGAGGAGAGTATGAGTCAAGTGACTTAGTTTCTCAGACTTGGAATACAGTTAAATATAGTCAACTATCCTATGTATGTACTATGTATATAGACGAAAAAATAAAAACCGAGGGCTCAACTCCACTAAACTAAACTAAGCCAAACCCAACCCAACACAGAGCCAAGTCAAGGCAGAAGAAACCAAACACAGCTAAAGCAACTGGAGGCAAACGGGGATCACCCGTAAGAAAACGGGAAGAAATGGAATAAGAATAGAAAAATAAGACGTCGCAAGCTGTCTCTACAGGGCTTTCAAATCCAGTATTTACAATTCTCCGGAAAATAGAATAGAGAAACTGTATATTTATGTGCTGGATAAAAGCGACAACGACCCATATAATATATTATTGTTTATTTTGTAGTCTCGCTCCCCATTTATCCCCACATAAATAAATTGTATACATTGGATCCAGGGAACAGATCCAGGGAAAAAACGCCTTCTTGTACCAAACGTGGACCACGTAATAATAATAATAATAATGCACAATACACAGTATCTAATATAAAGGAAGAAGGAATGGGATCAGTTGGTTAAATTCATTTGCCTTGAGAACAGGAAAAACTCAAAAGTAACAGAGATAGAGCATAAAGCTCAAAGCTCAAGTTACCACAGTTTTCCCCGCTTATACATTCAGGCAAAGTTACTGTGACTGAAATTGCGAAAGAAAAATAAAGACAATTTTCTTCCCAATTTAATAAAGAAAAAATTTCACAAATTTTTCACATCGGTAACAGTGAAATTTAAAATATTTAACCATTTGATTGAAAGCCGAAATTAGCGATTAAAATTCCGAAAAATGTAAAACCACTGATTAAAAAACGAGTCAAAATTCCATTAAAGCTTTAGTACAATCAAATATCGCCATACCATAGATACAAAACTGATAACATATACTGCATATACAATATTCAGCATTCATTAAACATAAATGTAACAATGCAAGTTCGTTTTGATGATATCACGGATTGCTTTGCTATGGCCATGCACATATATGCACGTATAACCGCAATTCCTGCAAAAACAGACGACTCATGATCATCATGATGAATGCAGGAGGACGACCAGGCCAAAAAAGTACAGTAGTGGCAGCAATGGAGGAAAGGGAGCGAAGGGCCATTTGGAAGCATTTCCTGTTTTTATTTGCGATGAGAATGGGCCAAAGGCGGCATTATTGCGTGTGAAATATGGCAGAGAGAAATCCTTCCCCGGTGATGACGACGAAAAAGACGTGCGACAAAAAAGGGAAAAGAACCAACAGCCACTGTATGTATGTACGGCAAACATGTACGTGCACAGGGAAAATGTACATATCTTGTATTGACCATGGACATGGACATGAGCTGATGTATACCAGTGGCCTATACTATATATTGTATATTATTGGTGTACACATAACATAAAATCACACAGCAGCTAGCCTTGCTCCCCTCGAACTGCTTTCTCCATTTTATTTTTGTACTGTGTGTGTGTTTGCATCCGCATCTCTATCTCCATCTGCATCTCTGTGTTTGTATTTGTCTTTGTATTCCTGGTCCTCTTCTTCTTGGTCGTCGTCGTCGTTGTCTATGTACTCGTGTCTGTAGGCTACTACTGGCTAAAGCTCTTTGGTCTTCATGTTGATTTTGATGTTGGTCGCGAAACCATCGAGTCTTGAGTCTAGTTGCTACTCGCACTTTCACATACACAGTGCGTCTAAGCACAAACGCATACCACTCAATGTACATATCTAAAATACATACTCACATACATACATGAATATAGCCGCAAGGGATGAAGTACATATAACAGACCACACAAAATTGCCAGTATACAGTTTAGATGCGTGCATGCATATGTACGTCGTACATACATATTGAGAGATAATACCACCAGTAAAAAAGGCCGTAGAAAAAATAAAGGAGAGAAAGAGACCGGGAAAACAACAGACAGAGAGGAGCGAGGAGAGAATCGTATCCAAACACGAAGAATTTCATCGTCCTTCCTGCCTTGCTTTTTTCTCTCTCTTCCTCTGCTCTGTCTCTCTGTCCCTCTCATAAACTCCTTTGGGTCTGACAAGGCAAAATCCAAAAGCGTTAATGCTTTGCTAACTCAGCCTCCTTTTCCTTCCTCTCCATATCGCCATCGCCATCATCATCATCATCTTGTATAGAGCTTTACATTGCGAGGTCCTATGAGCAAACTGTATACAGTGAGATATCTGTTGGCCCAAGATAGTAATAGTAATAATGGCCGTATGTATATGTATGTAGTCAGTTTGACGCTACATTATATAATACACTCATGTACAATACATACGAGTGCGTATCTATAACCTTCATTTAAACTGAGTATGGGAGGAAAAAAGAAGCAAAAGCTTTCACTCTATCTTTTCCTTGGCCAAACCAAGAGCTTTGACTGGTTTGGTTTGGTTTGCTTTACTTTGGTTTGGCATGGGATGGCTGGCTTGGCTTGGCTCTGGCTATTTCCTCTGTCGACTATTCTCACTCCGCGTGAAATTGTGCTACCCTTCTGATTGCCATCCTCCATACTATTTCTTGTGCCGCTGCTCTGTCCATCCATCCAGCCGCTCTCTCTCTCTCTCCCTCTCTTCTCTCCCTTTTCTATTCTTCCAAGCTCATCTTCTAGCTGGCTCCTTTTTCTTTGTCTATGGTCAAACTGTAACTGTCCAGAGTACGATGTACATCAGGCTATGTATACATACAATATATGGGCGGACAGGGATATAGAGGAGGAAGAATCCGAATCAGAACCAGAATCAGAATCGCGAGTCAGAAGGGAACCCAGCAAATTCATTTCATCCGTCAGTCATGCGGGCAGAGAGGGAGCGGAAGAGAGAGAGACGCTTCTCTTGTGTATCTTGTGGGTAAAAAATCAAGAAATGGAGAAGACTTGGAATGTACATTGCACATTGTACATATACATATGTAGTTGTATCCTCAGTATTCAGTCAAGTCTGTGGTCCGTAGTTCATAGTCAATAGTCAATCCACAGGAGGAAAAGAAAAAGAGTAGGAAAAAATACAGTGGGAAGATTTTTCCCGCTGATCAGTCATCGTGTCATGATTGCCATATTAATGGTTTCTCCCATCTCCTCTTTTATATACATAATACATCCATGTATGTAGTCGCTTCTCCCTCTCTGTATACATATGTAAGGAGTACACACATCACAGCTATGTATGTATGTATGTATTTGTGCTATAGTGATTCAATCAGATCGCTCCAGTTACGCCGGGCTGTTCATCAGTCAGACAAACAAGAGGCAAGTTGAAGGCCCACTGTAATTTTTACCCGGTATAATAGTTCTTCTTCTTCTCTCCTTTGTCTGCAGGAAGGAAGGAAGGAAGACTTGTGGCGATCTTGAAGAGATCCATTTATTTACCATTTGCCCTGTGGGTCTGTGTGTGTGTATATATGTGTTTGTGTATTTGTAATCGTATTTGTATTTACATGTCAAGTCAATAGCCAATAGTGTCTATTGAACACTAGGCATTTTCTTAATCATTCCGTATACGGAATATAGCCCACATACCACATACGTATGTACGTACACATGCATGCATATACACAAAGATTAATGGAGTATTGTTGAAAATTAATTGTTCCAAGATTAATTAACTGGATCGAACCGGCTAAATAATTACACGTGTACCTATAGTTACCAGTTACACTGGATATTTGTACACTTAAATTGAATTTGGGCGAGATATGCTATAAATTGTCTGTTTTTTGTACACTGTATTATTATACAATGTACTGTATCATCATTACTTTCATTGCAACAGTATATAATACTAATTATTACTACTTTACTCAAACACACTAGAGCCATTATATACCTCATAAATACACGTACTCAAATAGTCATGATCTGAGAAAATAACAGTAGGTTGTTGATTATTGCTGCAACAAAAAAGCAGTTTTGGAACTTTTAAATTGATATCAAATTGGTACATATTAGCAATGTCTGGATCTGTAATTTGCTGTTTTTGCAATGTTGGCTCAAATTTGTCGAAGCAGACGAGAGGAAATGGCAACTATTTTTATTGGCAATACTTTGTGTGAAGTTTGTCTTGGCACGGATACACGTAATATTCTTTTATTATATACTTACAATACATGAATGTGCTGTGCAGCTAGACAATTTGTACTTTTAATGGACCATCGCAATTCGTCATCGGTTTTTGACGATTTTGCCATGTTTGCGTTTATTTTATGTATTTTGTGTATGTCGGTGTTGGAAAGTTTCTATTGTACATGCACAAATAGCTACCATTGTATTGTATGATCCACAATAATATTCCTCGGCACCGATCTGTTGTAGAAATGGCGAAACTGGCTGATGTTTGAATTTTGTGTGATTCGCATTTACATTTGTAGCTATAGGCTGTTGTAGATAGAAATTTATTGCCTTTTTGAGCGGAAAGTAAATATAGCAAATCCAATGAGGACAGCTTCCTCGAAAAACACTTTGAAAATTGATCGAAGTCTGGTCACTCCATCTTTTTGTCTTGCTCATCCCCGCTTTGTACATTCATCCATAGCTAGAGACCAGAGTGCAAATGTAACGCATTGCAAGTTGCAGATACAGTACTTTTACGCGTTTTCTTTCTTTTCTTATCATGCTTTGTAAGTTCATGTAACTATCTAAAAAATATTTTCTGCAACATAAAACATGTTATTTGCAGATGATTTTTGGCCTGTCTAAACAGGAAAATTTAACGTTGTTAAAAATACTGAAAATCATCGAATTAACTTGATGCAAAATAATTTTTTGTTTCTTTAAAAATACAGGTTAATGGATTAGGTAAAATCCCTCTTTCAAAATCTTTTAGGTACATTTTTATCTGCATATACTTACTTGTCCAACACGGGAAATATCTTTTGAAAAAAAAGAACAATTTTCCGTACATTGTTCTATTTTCTTTACAACCACAAATAAAAATACGCGTGCACAATAAATGTTTCAAGTCCATTCCATTGTCTTTGCACACACATATGTATCTGCGTATGTACTTATTTATCTAAGTACACCTGTGTTTGTAGTGTGTGTACGCCGAGTAAACAGAAGGAGCAGCGGAAGAAAGGCAAAAGTGTAGTGGTGGTAGATCTACCGTGGATAAGAAAGCATACACACTTAACTATATCTACTATCTACGTAAGCCGTATATAGAGTGTGAAGGACGTGGAGTAAAGTCATATACGCACCATATTATATTGTCATGTATTGTTCTGCGGTAGTTTCCACATGGCATCACATTGCCGGTCAGAGGAGATCCGCCGAGAAAATATAACGGCAGTAAAATTTTCGTACGTCTAAACTCGACTCAAAGTGGAACGTGTGTAGATATGTATTCCACTTTTACATCCAGCACAAACTGTATATTGTATATGTATGTACAATGTACAAGTGTGTCCAGGCTGATGGGATTGTGAAGCTTCAATTCTACAAGCTGAGCTAGAATCCTTCAGATGGCCAGAAACAAACCAAGCCAAGCACCAGGAAGGAGCTTCCTTTTTCCAGTTGGGAAAACAAAACTCCTTTCGCCTCCGCCTTTTGCTCATGCCGCTATACATAGTTATCATAATAAAATAGACAATTCAATCGCCATCCCTAACAATAAGTCTGTGCTCTAGCCGTTCTCTTCCTTTCTAAAGTTTCTTTTTTAAAGTATCCTTCCGCTAGTCACTTTCTTTCCGCCATCCAATTTTACGCCTTGGAATTTAAAATTATTACGCTGGAGCTACTCTTTATACAATATACAATATTTGTTTGCAAATCTACACTTTTGACGGATCCTTCACCCCATACCCGAAATTCGGATCACAGAAATAATAGAAATGTCTAAAACTATGTATGTTCAGATGTTTGCAAAATCTATAATAATATTTGTATACTTACTTGACCATGTAACATTTTTTTCGGGTGTTCAACTTAATTCAACATAATTCTTGAAAACATAGCCAAAAGCTGTAGACAAACACCATCCAATTCAAGGCACAAAAACACATGAAAGTCTCCGAAAACTTGTACATTGTACATTGTGCCACGTGTAACTGGTAACTGTCTTTTCCGTGAAAGTACCTTTAATATAAGGATATTATTGTATTAGTAGCTAAATAATAACAACACAAAATATTTGTATTGCACCAGGAGTCTTCGCAAAGCACGAAGAAAATCCAGCTTATTATTTGTTGGTCACAACTTACTTATTCCTACGACCTAAGCCGAGGGGTATTTACTGTGGGGATAAAGAAGCCGCTTTTGCAGCCTAACTATTCAACAAAGCCACATACTTATGCATTGTACATTGTACACACGTAATATGTATATTGTTGTAGCTTGACTTATTTGTTAGCTGCAAGTTAGTCATAATGTGCTTCACGCATCTATGTATGTATATGTTTGTGAGGACTTTGTGCAGTCAGTACAAGCCCAAGTACTATCCACCGCCTCACGGGTACGGATGAATGTGAGCGAAGGGAACCTTTAAGCTGAAATTATGATTGGCAATGAATGAGGATTGAGCTTATCATCCTTATACATTTATTTTTGTATGTACATTATTCTCTCAGTAAGTGTAAGCAATAAGTACAGTATACTGTGTATGTCCTATGTACATACATATATGACAGCATATTCATCTCTACTCCTCGTCTCAATATCCCAGGCCCAACTGCCAACTGTAACTGTAGCCTAAGTCTTCCGAGTTTAGTGATTAAGAGGTTCAGGTCATATTAACGACAAGTTTTAACAACACAACTCATCACAAGCCAACACAATGCAACAGAGTCACCAATGCACAATTATTAACTATATCGCTCCTTCTATATAGGAAAAGCACTGAATATATGGTTTATGTATGTATGAATGTATACGTATGTATCATAGTCATCGAACTTGCGGAGCCGCGTTGTCACAGTGAAACTCAAGTTGAAGGGAAAGCTAGAGAGAAAGTTGGAGAATCGAGAGAAATTCGAGTCCACTCAACGCGACTCCCTGTCTCTTTCTCAGTCTCTGTGTCTGCGTAAGTGCTCTGGAAACTGCAGCAAGGTCCAGATTATGTACTCGTAATTGCAGCTGGTTTCACCCAACAGGCCAAAGCAATGGGAAAAGGAGTCTCGTATCAGCAAGTCCAACTTACATTCTGAGAACATGGCACGTGGCTGTGGATGCAGACAACCAGTATTAACGATATATACAGAGAGAGAGAAGAAACGGGAATCGTCGGCAAAATATAAAGACATTGGCAAACAGGCGAAAGGGGGAACCAATGAAAACTTTAATTAGCTACTACGATGACTGCTACTCTTACTCGTACTACTACTAATACAATTTTGTGTACCTACTATTACTACGAGTATTATCGCGGTTGTCCCTTTTTGATATTCCCTGCTTGAGAATCCATCCATTCTATTTATAATTCCATAGTTCCACTAATTAGAAACCGCGGTTCTCTCTGCTGAGGGATCGATGCCAAATGAATCAACATTAGAATTATGGCTATTAGTTTTGAGGATAAGGCTCAAATATACCAGAAGGCGGGCTTGTGATCTCTCTTTACCTATTTTTAAATTTAAAGAGTCGAAAATTTGTCTTGTGTAGATTTATTTCAAGTTGAGCATTCTGCGAATCAAAACCTAGTTTCTAGCATCATGTTTTAACTTTTTGCTACACCTGAACGATAAACATTTTTGACCTTTTCGAAAACACCCGGCATTGTACATATTACCATGGTTGCAAAAAATGCACGGCATTTTTTTGAAATGGAAGCAGGCATGTTAGGAAATGAAATATGAACAGAGCCCGCAGCCATTTGGTGTCACTGCATTTTGAATTGATACCCGAATGCAACATCTTTCTTCCCAGAGATCCAGTTCTAAATCCAGAATCGAAAGGTCGATGACCAAGAGACAAACATGATAAAATATAATACAAAATAATATAATATTGTATCATATATCATCCATACACAAGTGATGGTCGTCATATGCATGTATTGCATATGTAGATATCTCTAGCAAAAATGGTTTGTACTTTGTGCATATGCAATATTTATGTGTGCATAAATGTGTGTGTGCTGTGCATATATGTAAGTCTAAAATTGGTTCTTTTCTCTCTCTTTTTGTAGGTTTGCTCCGTCTGCAGTCCATATTTCAAGATTTATCGTTCACCAACCAGTCGCTTCGCATTGATGTGGTTAAAGAAATCGGGAGCGCTCAAGAAGCTCTACAAATTCTTCGTGGGATCGAAGCGACAAATCGGTAAGTCAGATAGCTGTATATGTATATATAATATATACGCGTATATAAAGATTACTGCTAAAGGAGGCATGCAAAGAAAGTAAAAGAGGGTTGAAAGAAAAAATGGAAAGTGAAATAGAAAGAGAAGCCGTTTTTCCCGTTCTGCTCTTTCCTCGCTTTCTTTTCCCTAGCCATTGTATAAGCAACTATGAAATGTATGTATATACAGTATACACCCATTTTTACGCAGACCCGCGCATATATTACAGGAGCAGATGAAACTGTATGGCAAAAATGATGCATGAAAGCCGATGCATAGGTATAACTACATATGTACAGCATACAGTCCCTTTTTTCATTCAAACATGCTCAAACGCACTCCTTTCATACACACTTTTTCTTTTCCCTTTTCAAACCTAAAATAAAGCATCTTTAGAGACCAAACGTGGAGCTTACTCATCTACTCTTTGGTATTCTTATACCGCAATTTTTCCCCCTCAAATCCCAGCACTGATGAAGAGTTCTTTTGAACCCCATCCCTCAATCCATTCAAATGTATCCTTAAAAAAGAAAATGAATTTGAAATGGTATGGAATTTATAGCTGGAGCTAATTCACCTTTGGACGAATCCATCAGGTTTCCAATTTCCCACAGTTTTCTACAATTAAAAATCGAAGCTCCTTTTTATTGAAATTATTTTACTTTTTTCTATGTACATACCTTGGAACAATTTTAAAAGGGATTTGAAAATTGTAAATTGAATTCTGAAAGCTTTTAAATCCAGCAACTTGACTAAATCCAAATTGTCGGAAAGGCAAACTAGAGTTTACTTTGGGCGAAAAATCTTTCCTGACATTCGCATTAAATAGACTGAACATTGCGTTTTCCTATAACGTATAAAGTTGACCTATTTTGATGTATGGTAGTGGTACATTTTCCCCTAGAATGTTGTATAATATGTATGCATGTAGAAATACTGTAGAGATACTTGTACACGCAAAAATTCACACATTTCCTTGCTTCGCACCACATCGCCTCCCGTCACGTCACGTCCCATCACATCACGTCACATCTCATCTCATTTCATCTCATCACAGCAAGAGAGATGGGAGATGTCTGGTAAAAATCCAATCGAGAGGATGAACTGGAAGTAAGGGAAAGTGAAAATATGTGTAACTCTTAGCGGGTGAACAGTGTACGTACAGTGTACAAGGATACGTTCTGTCACTTTAGGAAGTTGGCAAAGCGTAAAGGGAAAGAATTCTCAAAAAAAACCACCCACCACACAAATATGTACAAATGAAATGTTACCAACTGTACATTGTACATACATTGAGAAGTCTGTGTATAAAAATCGAAATATCTATAGCAATACACATTTCTTGTACAAGTTCAATATCAAACGCAGCTAAACGTCAGGAGTTAAAACAAGCTCAAGCCTCCAGCTTAAAGACTAAAGAGACACAAGGAGAGAAGTGTAACTGCTTTTCGAGCTTTGCTTTTGATTTGGAGGGAATGGCGGAGTGAGTGAGTGCCTTTCTCTTTACTCTTTACTCTGCCTTTTCCCGGTTTGACTTGAGGCTGACAAGGAAACCTACTTGCACATACACAAATTGATATAGGCACATGCACGTACTTTTATACACTCTTTCGCCTTGATTTCTATCTTGTGGGCAAATTCCTTTCTCCTACATACATAAATATACATATGCATCTGTTATCTGTGCATGTATCTTAAATTCCATTTTCTTTGAGGAAGGCTAAAATAACTGGGAGGAATGAAAATGAAGGAGCTCTCGTCTCAATATGTAGGATGTAGGCATGTTTCCCCATGAATTTGGGAAACGGACTGACGTTTTTTTTCTCAGATTCAGATACAGAAGTAATAGTTCTACTGGACTAGAGTGGACAAATGTGTTGCTCTATACTGTTGTTAGATCACTGTATGTATGTATGCATGTACAAAGCACAAAGTATAGTTTAGTACATGGAGGGTGAGCGACATAAATCCTGAGTGTTGTCACCACCGCTCACATCTATTCTAAATTTGGGTCAAGTTGCCATCTCGGATTTGGAGAATCTCTTTTCAATAAAAGTAAAAGCCAAAATCCTAAGCGACACTCTGCCGCTTTCTATAGACAAAGTGAAAAGACACATGACGGAGAAGGAAGAGAGAGAGAGAGAGAGAGAGAGAGAGAGAAAGAGAGAGCCGCCGAGTCCGTCCGTCGATTCGAATCCTATCCAACACGACAATTTATCGCAACTTCTTTCCTCGCTCACTCACTCACTTACTCTTACTCCTCCAAGTGTATAGATACATATTACATATATTCTTAGCCACAGCTACAGTCACAGTTCTCAGTTCTCAGGACTGGGACAGAGGTAGAAGAATAGTTTAGTATGGGAACAGTTCGATCCTTCTTTGGCTGCGTCCCTCTCGCCCGAGAAGAGAGAGAGAGAGAGAGAACACCGGATGAGGTAAACCACCGCCTTAGTTCCTATCTTCTCTCTATCTGTTCATCCCACCATACACTTTCAACCCATTACTTGTGTACCTACATATTAGACGTTTCTCCGATCGGCTTTCAACTGCTTTATATATTCTATATAAAATATACTACTGATACTTGAAAGGCCGGATGCGTTTTGGTCGGTATATGAATGTATGTATGTATGTATGAGCATTCAATCCGTTTTCTTTAAGGTTTCTGCGTGGTTTGCCCATAGGAATCGGCGTCATCGCCAATCGGCCTTGGGCTCTCTATCTCTTTATCTATCTAGCAATCTTGTGGCCCTAAATTCTGAGGCAACTACCGGTATCTATCTACATTCTACATCTATCTGGTCGGGGAGTCGCCGAGCCGGCTGATTTAAATGGTTTCATAAATTACGATAAATTTTGGCGTTAAATAAATCCCTTTCTATTACATTATACTACGAATTACGAGGCGAGACCTCCCAAACGATTATTCTCCAATTTATTTCCTCTCTATAAATATATTCCATAATGATAACTATAATAACTTTACCCATGCTTTTACCTTTATGTATGTACTATATACGTATGTGTGACAACAAAGAGATTCATCTTATTCAGATTTTTTGAGAGGTCTCAAGTCTCGCATTTCTTAATTCCGAGAATGAAATAAATCGAAAAGAAATTTCACCCGGCATATTATGTGCCCATGATCTGTAAAGCGTTAATTTATTATTGATTTACGATTGTTTTCGGGAAATTGTTAAATTGCTTCAGAAATGAAAAACGTCAAAATGTCGTCTTTTTCTGTGAAACAAAAAGCCTATCCAATATTATAAATATACTAATGGAACAGTCACATTTTTTATGAAACAGGAATTTAAATGGAAAAAATATTTCCATATTTCTTTGTTACCTTTGATTTTGAAGGAAAAGCAGGGACAGAGATAGAGATTCAATATGCAATATGTCTATAGGTCTTTGGAGCAGGGGAGGCCAAAAGAATAACTAGGTGAAAGTGGGGCAGGAAGTAAAGTATGTTGCATAGAATGATAATAATAATAATAATATATTCACTGTTTGTCTTTGGCTCTCTTTGTTATTTGAAACGGATTGCCCACCATATGGTGACTTGACTTTTGAACCCAGAGAGTGAAAGGGAATGAACATGAAATTCAAACTCTGATTTCTGCTCCGGCTGCATTTTCCACATTTTACTCTGCCCTTTTATCTTTCCCTCTATTCTCTTTCTCTCTTTGCTCTTTCGTTCGACCCTTTGACTTGGTTCCATTCTATTCAGTTCTCTTCTCTCCTCTCACTCAACTGATATTTTGAATGCATCTGTGTCTGTGCCACCTGATATGTTGGTTGTTGGTACTCCCAGATTGGAAACCTATACGCTGGCCATTCCTTTGCGTTTATGCACAATGCACATACATATGTATGTAAAAGAATCCATAATAAAAGTGTAGAATTTCAGGTATGGATTTCTGGTGAAAATGTAGTGGGAGGAAAAGTGGAAACAAAAACAAAGACTGGTCGAAATCAACTTTAAAATACCCATCTTGACAAACACTCCATGTTTCCTCTGGTCTTTTAACTATGAATAATTCATGTAAAATATTGGTTTTGCGTGTTGCATAAAAATGAAGCCCTTCTCCATGGCGACTGTTTATACATAGGTGAATAACAAAACTAAGTAGTTCAAAGATTGACAATGTCAGTTATACATACAAGTATTTATGCCCCTTGCTTTTTTGCAGAAAATTGCTAGGCCATCCGCTGTGAAGCGGATAAATAGGCCACTAAAATCTTGCCATTTACATTGTACAGTTAAATTGTTATTACAAGACAAGAATCAAAATCTGCACAAAAATTCAGGGCACACATGATAAAATAAACGTAAAAATAAAAATAAAGCTAGAAGTGGCGAAAAGAAGTGGGTAAAAGTTCAAGATGATAAAAGGTAAAATGAACAGTCGTAAAAAATACGAGTGTGTGTGTGTTTGTGTGTGCTCGAAGTAAAAGTGCCTTTTTATTCGAGAGCTTGATCTTCCTCCAATTTACTTGAGTTGACCATTTTTGAAATGTGCTCAAGTCTCAATTGAGTGAGTGGGAGAGGACGGTGTACGGTGTGGTGTGAGTGTCGATTGTCCTCCTTCTCACCCTCGCATTCGCATTCGTATTCTCATTCGCCTTTACATTTGTCCGTGTGACTCTCACTATCTATCTATACATACAGCATACAGTCAGCTCGAGTCAATAGTTACAATACATTCAATACACATGTCTGTGTTTACTCTCTCGTTGTCATCCTTTCCGCCATCTCTCGCTCTGTTTATTCTAGTCCCCTTTAAATACACACATTTACCCACTACACACACTCCAAGTATTGTAGGAATACGTACAACGTACATACGTACAATTCCGAGAGACGCGAATGAGTATGGAGACAAAAGGTAGAAAAACTTACATATACATACATACATACACTCACACACTCACAATATATATTTCACTTGACTTGGTATTTGTATTGATTCTTGTGTTTGTCTTCTTAGACGGAGGCAAAAGAAGCGTGTGAAAAGGGATTGAGAGATTGAGCCGCTGTGTTTGCGGATGGTTAAAAGGTGGAAAGTTATCTACAGACTTTCACCACGTTTCATTTCATTGCTACCTTTACCTCCTTTCCCTCTTCCCTTTAGCCTGCTTTGATTTGCCTTGCCTTGGCACGGTGACGGCCTGGCTCAAGGTGATTTTCCTTCGGCTTTTGCTCTGCCTCTTGACTCCTTCTTTGCCTCTGCCCCATGCTCCATACGTAAACTACATACATATACCTCTCTGGAACCTATTCAATTGTGAGTGAGATCACACAAGCATACATACATATAAAGAAGGAGATGGCCGTTGACGGATTGACTTTCTTGGTTCTATTCTCTTTTATTTGTTGGCTCAATCCTTCGTTGGTTGGCTTTGGCTTTGGTCTGGCTTGCCTTGCTTTAGTTTTGTATAAGAGTGTTGACCCGAAGATCGCAGTTGCCTATATTGGGTGTCTTCTCGACGGATACTTGAGGCCGGATTTTGCCAAAGTCAAGTCAAGTATGTAGTAACTAGAGTGGAGTGTAAAGCTACAGTATACATATTAGCAAAGTATTGGGGAGGACGCTACAGGATGTATCCAGAGGTAGACTCCGATGAAATAGCAATAATGGAAAGGCACGTGTGCGTCTCTTTCTAGTGTAAGTAGGTATACGGTATACACCATTATGTGTGTATATGCGTTTGTGATTGTGTACGTGAGTGAGAAGAGAAGATTAAGAGTCTTACTCGAGTATGGGATTATGATGTGGGGAAAGTTGCCAATCTAATGGCTCTTTTCAATGTACAAACACATAATATACAAATACAAATACAGCACAACTACATACTCTACACTTTCCCCACACTCTATTTATACAGAATTATACATCCTTATTAAGACTTTATGGACAAAATCCAAGGGTTTCGCAAAACTGGGGCTCATTTTACTTGACTTTAGAGAGACTTTCTTCATCCTTCGATCTATCTCTCTTTTTCTTTAATAGTAAAACAATACACTGTGAATTCTGTTGATTCTTGGCTTGCAGAACCTCTCTATTAAAAATAAGTAACCAAAGTCCAACGAAATGAAATACATACATAATATCCTTCAGCCGAGCTTTATCCCATATTCCTTTTATCCCTGATGCAGAAACCAAACAAATAAATATTATTTGCACAGTATATTATGGCGTTGTGTATCGTAGTTTCACAGCCATCATCTTTCACATCACGTCAAAGCCGAGTGTGAATACAAATAATAACTTGGACTGTTACAGTCCTTTGGCATTTTCCAAGAATTTACCAAGTACTGTATGTACAATGTACATATACATACAGATTTCATATGCTCAACTTTGCCAAGATGATGCTGTTTGTTCATGATTCATCAGGTACTGCAGAGTCTCTGTAATGATTACAGTTTCAAAACGGTAATCATATACAAACAAAGGGACGCTTGACTGCCGATAATGCAGGAATGGTGCCACAACAACAAAAACAACAATAACGACATAGTCATCATCATCCTCGTCGTCCTCGTCGTCGTCGTCATCATAATCTATCTCACTCGTCCCGATTTATTCAGGGTCCGTCGTGTCGGCTTGGGCTTTGTGGCTTGATTGCACGAGTGTATACATAATATCCGGTTTGCCTCCGCTTCATCCCTCTTTGGCCGTGGATTCGAATGGGTTTCGTGGATAAATAACAGTGTTGGTTGTGGAGTGAGCGAGCGGCATATCTGGTTCAAACAGGGGAACACACACACACACACACACACATTCTCCCCTTCATTTTCCTTGTCATCTTTTCCCTCTCCCATCGTCATCAATACGACCGACAAAGAGTCACGAGTCACCAGTCAATATTCGTTCAAATATACACATATACGCATATAAACACTAAAATGTCCGCCGACTGAAATTTGAATTCATAGCAGCGCTCCGAGCCAACAGTCATACTATAATGTATGTGAGTATGTGTGTCTGCGTGTTAACGATAAAAGATAAATTTAAATTTCATACAACGACATACATATCCTAGTCCTACAGTCTATACTTTATATATACACTGGCGAATTTTCACTTGAGTATGTACAGAAGGAGAATTGCGAATGAATTTATATTTGCGTCTGTAGTTTTATAAATATGTGTGATGATGGAGCTGGAGCTTTGCGTCCGTTCCCATTCCCGTCCGCTCCATAAATATATATTGTACATATATTGAGGAATAAAGGCCATTGGAGACAAATCAAATTCAAAACAAAAAAAGACGAGCTTTCTCCAAAGTGAGGAGGGAATTGATAATAGAAATGGAGGCGGGAGAATGGCGTAGAGTGAAAGTGAACGGTGAACGTGGTAATGATAATGCAATGCGATGTGCTGCTGCTGCTGCTTCTGCGACTGTTCTATATTGATATAAAAACAATGGGGAGTAATCCTACAAAGCCCACTAGCACATCATCAAACCGGCAAAACGTGGTGACGTACATACATCGTACATAATGTGTATGTGTGTGTGTGTGTATGAAGGAGCCGATGAATTCATTTTTATTGTTATTAGGATGACGCGGCTATTATTCCCTAAATTTTGCTCGTGTTAAGCCCCACAGAATCCAAGAAGAAGAAAAAGTGAGCTGAGCTGAGTTGTGGTCGTGAGCAACAATGAACGTGACAGTGAGCGGGGAAAGGGGGGAGGAAGAGTAAAAGTAAAAGTGAAAGAAAAAATGAAAGTCAAGTCAAAGTCAACCCGTTTGTGGGGCTTCCTCTTTGGGTCGTTAGCGTGATCCGTATTTTCCATCAAGGACGGCGACACAGCACAGCACAATGTACAATAAGAATAAGACGATGGCGACGACCTGAGACAAGACGTTGTTGGGAATGAAAAGATATTGTGGGGAGAGAACGTGTGGAAAGTATGAATTTCCCACCATGAGATGATCTCCCTTGTTTATTGGAGGATATGAGGAGTTATATCCTCAGCTTTATTGGAGACTCGACGTTGCGCCGCCACACAATTCGCCACACCATTCCATATACATATACATAATATACAGAATGCTACTCAACTCAAAGCGAGTAAAAGGAAAGCGCCGAAAGCGGGAGAAGCGAAATGTATATGTATGCATATACATTATACATATATGTACAGAGCCAAATAAAAAGGATGGATGGGAGTCAACCGGCTAGTGAGTGCGGAGAAGAAGCAGAAGAAGAGAAACTATGGCGGAACCCATCTCTTTTCTGTCTTTTGACGGGGAAAAGGAGAGCGGAAGAGAATTTATTCAGGAGGAGAGAGACAGAGTGAGATGTGGAGTTATTGTTACGATGAGCGTCCCGCGGGCACAACATCAAAACGCACTCGGCTCTTTCTCTCCTCTTTACGATCACGTTTGATATAGACGACGACGACGACGACGAGGATGACGACGGCGAGGCAAATAGAATAGGAAGGAGGCTCTGGATTCTGGGCATTGCAATGGCTCTGGCTCCTGACTCCTGATGGCCATGGCCAGGCAGATGAGAAGCTCATACTCCGCTACTCCTCATCCCCATTTTCTCCGTGTACGTACCCCCCCCCCCTCTCACATCTCACGTGCTCCTGCATTATATATTCCATTACGGAACCTGTATACTATATATACGTAGTGGACGGAAAGTGCGGTGGAAAATACGGTGGTTAAACCGTCTGTACTCTTCCCACATATTTTTCGCCACAATCCACCATCCACGACATCACGGCACTCATTCAATTCTGCGTGGTACATTGTACATTGTACATTGTACATAGTTGTCACCGTCTTTCTGGATGTCTTCACCATCGCCTTCGCTTCCTCAGTCTTATATTGTCTTCATTCCATTAGCTCGAGGTTTTTTCTATCTTTATTCAATTCTCTTGGATTTTCTTCCCGGTGCTTTGCTTGCTCAAAGTACGAGCAAGGGTTTAACTTTTAAAGCAAGAAAAGCAATCTTTCTGAAGCAAAATGATGAAATATTCCCGTGAAACAGGGCAAAGACAAAATGACTCATATTATACGATACCATGTGTAACTTGTATTTTTTAAATCATTGTATCAATATAAAGCTCATTTGTCAACCTGCTGAGAACTTTTAATTTCTGAATTCGATCGAACTCGTCATTTCACTTGAAAGTTCAACTTTTGGAGGGTTGGAAAACAAGGAGGGTGAGTGTAACAATCAGAGTTTTTGGCTGTAAATAACAAGACTGCTGATGCGACTCTCACGGTTTTCTCGTCAATTTTATACGAGATTGTAGCCAAGTTGCCACAGACGAAAGAATGTAAGAGCAAGGCCAAGACAAAGACAAAGACCAAGAGCAAAGGCAGTTGTCGGTTCACAAAGTAAAATGTCTTTTCTCATCTCCCCAGTGTGTCTACCATAGATACCATACCGAACATGTTTAATGTACTTATAGTAGAGGAATTTTCTATCCTACCCTGAACAATGAACGTACATGCACAACAAACAGCACATTCGACCAAGTGCGTGTGTGTGTGTGTGTGTGTATGAGTATGTTCTTGTCGCTCTTCTCCGTATATCCAGAGTTTCATGAAAAAATTCACGGTGCACAAGTATCCGTGTCTTGAAGAGAAAGTGAAGGCCGTGCCGAGTGTTGGAGTCTGCCGAGGCAGCCAACGAGGGACTCAATTAACCGAGTACCATTTGCAATGAACACTGGTTATCATAATGTTTTTTCTCTCTTTCTCTCTCTCTCTCTCTCTTTCTCTATCCTTCTCTCTCTTTACCTCTGAGTTTCATTGAGTCTCTCACTGGGGCCTGAAATACAATGAAAAGGAAGAGAAGAAGAAGACGAAGAAGAATACGTCTTAGTTCTTGCTCTCATCCTCTCTGTCTCTAGCGAGAGCTAATACACTCGAAGCTTTCAACCCGAAAATCCAGTTAGACAGTAAGAACACGAGGAAGAACAAGAACACGAACAAGAACAAGGGAAAGAAGACAGAGTCAAGTCAAAACATTATCTTACGTGCTCTTCCCTTCGACACTCTGCGTCTGCAGTCTGCATCCATACTTACTCCATACATTTTCAATAGCCTCGACAACACAGGGAGAAGTACATAGAGAAGCTTCATAGTATTCGTCCGTCTATGTTCTGATGTTCCATGAGTCGGAACCTGGGTGCACTGTGAAGTGCCACTATACCGTCATTTGTCTAATTAAATGCTACAGGGTTACTTTCCACTCCCGTCTATTTTAGTCATTCTTCTTATTCTTCTTCCTTGGCTTCTCGGGCTGGAAACTTAATCGAGAAACTTGGAGCTATGAATAACTATGCATATTTGGCTATTACACCACCACCACCACCTACATTTGTTCTGGGTCTTGAACGTGCAACGTGCTTCCTTCGTCCTTCTTGGTCCTTCTCTGACTTGGAATTTCACTCACCATTTACTTTCACCGTCGGCCCTCTCTCCACTTGCATTTCCCGAAAGAAGATGATGAGCAAGACGAAGAAAGCGAGTGGAAACAAAAGGGGAAGCTAAGGCTAGCTGAAGCAAAAGTTGCTGAACTAGGTTGCTCCTGGTTTCATGTTAAGTCTTAGCAGTATGTAGTCCCACAGCCCCTATTCCTTATTGGATAGCCATTCAAAGTTATGCCGAGAACATTGCTCTTATCATGTAAGGAGGAGATGTAGAAGAAGAAAAGGCTGGAAATGGTGAAAGCAGCTGAGTCAACAACTAAATAATACTACGGAACAAAAACGGGAGCAAATGCCATGCCACAGTCATGTCATGGTCATGACCGGTATCATGGTCGTCGTGTCGTCCAAGGCTGTGAATAATAATAATCCACAAGTCAACTTAATTTTCCACTTGCTACCCCCTTTAAGAGGCAAACCTTCTTTGTGCCCTTGTCATTCTATCCTTTTATTGTGTCAGATGGATCAGATAGGATACAATATCGCCTTCATGGGGGATTTTCCAGATATTTTATCTAACATGACAAAACACGATCTGACTAATCTGTCCAGACTTCTTCTCAAATATTCTTCTGTTTTTGAAGACAATTTTTTTAAAGGCTGAGCGAATTAAGACACATTTTTTAGAAAAATACGAAATGTAATGTCAAATAGTTTCTTTTTACGTGAATAATTGAAAATTGATTTTGGTTTTGAAGAAAAAAATGTCGAATAAAATAATACAGCTCTGGAAACTTGTCGTTCGCTTTCTCTCCCACCCTCTTTGTCTTGACACTGAGCATTCAGACTTATAACCCGCTTCTTGCGTAAATATAGATTTGGATTTAATGGTGGATGACATTGGATTGAATTGGATTTGATTGGGACTTAAGATGTGGATTTATTGTGTCTTGAGGAGGAGAAAAGGGCATAAGCATATGCATATGGATATGGCTCCGAAATATATCTGTATTTATGTTCGTAACTATGACGTTGACTTGTTGGAGGTGAGTTGAGTAGACGGGCGTTTTTTCGACTGGTTGCTGGTACACCGTTAAAAAACAGATGTGAGTCGTATTCAATTATTGCTGTCTCCGTAAATCTTCGTCCGTGCTTTAGTTGAAGGGGGAGAGAGTCGGAGTCAGAGACAGAGTCAGAGTCAGATTCCGATTCAGAATCAGACGCAGAACCTCAGAAGAGGGATGGAAGAAAGTAGGCAAGTTTTCTTTTTCAGCTCCCCTTTTCTCCCGTTTTTTTTCAGTTCAAGTAGCTTGGTTTATAGATACATATGTGGTGTTATTTTGGTGTGTGTGTGTGTGTGTGTGTGTGTCTCAGTGCATTACATTGCACGGTATTGTTCCTATTGAGCACACATGGGGCGGTCAAGTTATTTGGTGTCATAACATAACATGTGATGGGATGTAATAAAGCCTCGGTGACATCCTGGATAATAGCTGATGAGGCTGCGACAACCAGCCAGCCAGCAGAACAAGCTGGGGTGAAAACACAAATTTTCTTTAAGTACTCGTCAAAGCAACTCCTCCTTGGTTTCACAGTTTTAATGGCAAAAATATAACCCGAAACAGAATTATTCCAAATATTTCTATTTAAATTCCAAAAATGTTTTTACTCATCAAGTTTTGACTTCAAAAACCACGAGAGAAAAGACTGATCATGAGAGACCAATTGTTGAAAAAATTGTTGTTTTTGACAACCTTCTGTTGAAACAAGATTGGTTTAGGACAAAGCAAATAAAGAAAAAAAATGAAGAGACGGCGAGACGAGTGGTCATATTGCGGTGACTTTTGTTGTGCTAAAATATGTACCTATAATGTGCATGCCATTATACGGGGAAGAAAACGGGGATTTTCTCCACAAAATTAACCAAAGAGAACTCAACCACCCCAAGTTCAAGTCAAGCGCCCTCGTCATGATGAGTTATGATGTGTATCATGATGACGATGATTGCTGAATAACGTTTCAAGTGCCACCGCGAAACTACCTATAAAGTGTATCTATGGTATCTATGCAAGTCCCTGCTTACTTATAGATACAAACACAGTTCATATTTATTGTATTGGATTGGTAAACCCTCACACACAATAGTGTATCAAAATACCAACACAACAAATGCTTACATACATACATACATGAACACTGAACACTTCTGTGTGAGATGTGGGCTTTCCGGATAAATCCACAAGAAACTAATAGTAATGCCCACCCATTACAGCTGTCATTATGAGAACCAACTAACCATTTTTTCCTCATTGTATGATACGTTATGCTATGCTATGCTATATGTTATGATATGATATGAGACAATATTGTTGTGCACACAGGTTCAGCAAAAAATATGTCATCCTCGACTGCCCCGCTCCCCTCGCTCAAGACGTGATCATCAAGCATGTTCAGGACGTTCACATGGGTCGTCGCACTTACCACTATCTTTTGTCCGGACTCGTAAGTTACATATTTACTTCTCTTTTCCCCTTAACCTTGTCATCATTTTCTGTTTCAGTAATACATACATACACACATACATATCTAATAGAATTAGGATAGTTATGAGCTATGAGCATAAAATGCTCCTTAAACAGTGCTTTGTTTTGGGTAATTGACTGTAGATTTTGGGCAATGTTGATATTAATTTCTTTTTCCTAATTGGGAAAATATTAGTTTTTCTGTAGTCAAGTGCCTATAATATTGTTGAACTTGTTAACGGAGCATCTTTTTCTCTAAAATAGATTTTTGCTTAAAATTTTTGGAAATATCGAACATCCAGATTTAATCAAACTATTAGCAATCCTATTTTATTGTGTAATTTAGTTTCCCTTGGAATATGCAACTATTTTCTAAATTTGAAGAAAATATCCATTTACTAGGATTTTTTAAAATAGGAGTTTGACCCTTGTGAGATCCAAAATTTGAAATGTCCAAAATTACATACATGCACTCATCGTCAGCACATATTGTAAATAAAGGACGTTTTTGTCCCTACTTTCCCCACGTCAATAGACGGTGAAAGCAGGAAGAAAACGTAATTTATTTACGGGTGGACAGTATGCGTAATGTCACATACTGAGTAAAGGTAGATCAGCCAGATAGAGGGTAAATGAAGCCCAGGAGTGTGCTAAAGTAAACTAAATTTTACACCCTGACTCATATTACAGTGTATTTCACCTAAAATATTCGTATATGTATAGGCCAAAATTTGAAGCTCAAAATAATATGTATGTATGTATGTGCAAAGATGGAGTTAACTATATAGAGAAATATGAGCCCTTTGTTGAGCACCATTATTATAAAAGAGAGCTGGTCGAAATATATACAAAGTCTGTAGAAAGTGAGTTTAAGTGCTCCTCATTTGATTTGCATATCAGCCCAAGTAAAACGATCCGTGTCTCTTTTTCTGTCTCTCTTTTCATGTTCGCTGGCCCATTCTTCTCTGTGGTCGTTCTCCTTCTTCGTGTACATATTTTTGGTGCTTGGTGTTTGGCGAGCAGGCGATGGATGAGCCATGGGAATCTTCCATTGTTGAGTACGGGGCAGTTAATGTGACTGGCTTTCGGATCGTCAACCCCACTCGACGCTACGTTCGAGACTTTTTGAAAAAATGGTTGAGTCTGGATGCTGCCGCCTTCCCTGGGGCTGGACGCAACTACATTTCCGTAAGTTTCTTGCTTCCTTTTTTTACTTATATATATATAAGTATACATTACACATATATATAAATATACAAATGCATATGAGAACTTTGTTCTTTTAATCTTGCTCTAATGTACGTCCATACATACACAATGCATACACTCATACACTCCTTGATTTTTTCCACGAAATGTATCCCACAGCAATCTTGTACTTTTAACGGAGAAATGATGTACAAAAAAAAATCTTTAACTTGCACATTTTACATAGTACGTACGCATGTACATACGTGCAATATAAGTACTTATAGAAAAAAACCCGGAGCGATTTCATCTTTTTCCTCATCCTCATTTAAAGACCAAGAAGGAGAGAGGAAGCGAGAAGAAAGAAGGCAAAGATTCCTGGAAAAGATACAAATAATAATAGTAAGTAGTAACAGAGTATAAAAAAGTAATGCGCATCTCATCTCACTCTTTCTTTCTTTCTTCCTTTGCTCCTTCTTTTTATGTAGGGAATGAACTTGTAACTTGTAACTAACGGGAAGGAGTTTCATTGCTCTGTAACTCTCACTTCTTATACTCCCTTTCTCTCCTATTGTCTCCCGCTCTCTTTCTAATTCCACTTTGCTAAATGACCACACTTTGCTTGCTTTTGCTGTTTGGTGGTGATTGTTGCATACCATCATCATCAAGTGGATGGCGGGCGTATTTATCTAATTTTTCAAGCTCAACATTTGCGTTTAGAGTGACATTAGCGCGATTCTCCTTTTCAAGATCTTGCACAAAGAATCCTTTTATTTTTGCTATCCGGCGCTTTAACCACTGCCAGTTTGCCTCTTTTCTTGTCTTTCCTTTGTCTATTTATTATAGCATGGCCATGGCCATGACACTTGTAGCCTCGTTTTTGCATTATATGCACATATTTGTGTGTTTGCACGTATAAACATAAAATGTATGTGTATGCATGCATTCAAAACATTTTTACATTCTCTCTACCAAAACATGGTGGAGTCATGGAGAGTGAACGTGGCAAAGCAGGAGTAAATGCTAAATGGCGACATTTTCCCAGAAAGTGTTATTTTTCCGCCAGTCTGTTTGTACAGTCGGAATGCTTGAGCAGCTAAAATGGAGTTGTGTGCAAAATATACATATAACCATAACCATGCATTAGTTGTGTATGTATATAGCCTGCGGATTTAAAACAAAAGTGGCCAAAAGAAACCAGTGGTAGATACATGTACCATAATATTATTTGCGAGCTGTGGCATCAAGTATTTGAAGTTTTCTCTAGTATTTTTTTCAGTGCATTTTTCCTTTTAGCTTTCCCTGGAAAAAGAGAGGAACTGGCAAAACCTCCGTAATTTTTATTGCCAACCAGGGTTTTGCAGAAAATAACTCAAGATGAACATATTAATTTATTCTGCAGCATTTTACTAATGACTATCACGTAGTTTCTCCTTCTCGTCTTTTCTGCATGCTCCCCATGGAATTGCCTTCATATCCTCTTATTTTTCGTCCATGTACTTACATGTACATATATGCAAGTCACTCTATCTCTTTTCCTTTCTTTTACATTCTCTTTTGCTTTGCACAGACTTTTTCTAGGACAAATGTCGACTCGAGGCAAGATTATGGAGAAGATGCCGAGACAGAGTCAACTCCACTATTTTTCGGCCACTTAAACGTGCGATAATTGTTCCAAAGAAATGAAAATGTCATTATTAGTCACTTTGTGTACTCTTTATATTACATACATATTATAGTGCGCCATATCATAATGTACACTGCCTGCATATGTATTATGTATATAGACGGTCGATGTTCTTTGGGGTTTTGTTTGTTTGGGAGTCACATACATAACGTTTGTAAAGCTAGCTATAAACCAAAGCTGCATGTACGAGCTTGATTTTTTTCTTTGTACAATGTACATACAGCTCTTTAACTTTTGTTCTTTAATTTTTTATCCGGAGGACAAGGAATAAACGATTGTATGTACACAATTAAGATCATGTTTTTGTGGAGCATGTAAAAGGTTTAAGTGGAAGGTTAGTATACATATGGATTGAGTCTTAGGGCATTCATTGAACTCCTTGACACAGAATTTTTTCTGCAATCCGATAGACAAAAGCAGGGAAAATGCCAAGGAAACTGACTTGTATCCGCTTTCCTATGAAAGTTTTTGTATGAGCAACTTTGTAGTTAATAAACGATGACAGAAGATTGTGATTTCTGAAAAAAGGAGGAGTCAGATACGGAGTTAAAAAAATTCTAACCGGGTTTTCTAAGAAATACTTCTTTTGAACCAAGCAAACTCTATTCTGAAAAGTCATGGCCGGAATCAGAGACAGAATTACAATTTCCATCTGTTACGGCTAGTTAATATCAATTTGATGCGCATTTAATGTCAAAGCCCTATTTACGTATGTTTAATGTATGTATAGTGTTTATGCATTAAGAAGATTTTTCTACTTGTCACATTTCCCAACTTCTCAACTCTTTTTTGCCTTCCACTCAAGAAATCAAAGCCGACGTTTAGCTACAATCCGAGAGTCATAGAATCAACACAGAGCATTTAGATTGTGGCAGTTTTGCTGATGCCTCTTCTTTTTCTCAATCTTCCGCCGAATGTGCGAATGGTTCTTCTATTCAAATGTACATATGTACATGTATGCTGATACATTTAATGCGTTACATTCAGTTATGTTATGCATACCACACTTTTTTCTTCTATTCCCCTTTTCTTTATCTTTCTGGGGCGTGTCACGGAGCTTTGCCTTTCTGATAGATCTTTTCACATGATATTTGATGGTGATATGATGTATTTCCCCAGCACTTTCTCTCCCTCTCTCTGTCTCTGTATTTTCTCCAGCATGAACAGCAAAGGCAGTGGAAGTGACACTACTCTCGTATCATATCACTGCCATCATCACCATGAGCATCCGAATCATCATCAACTTCCTAGTTGTAGGGGACATCCGGGCAAAACCGTCACGATGGTCAATTAATCTTAAAACTTTGAATATTTATTCGTAATATCAGAAATGTGTGAACAGTTTTATTCTAAAGTATCTATGAGACAAATTATTATGCATGTGTTGTTGGTGCATTTTTACACAACATGTGTATTATTTTGCCCGGGCGTTCCCCACACTACAGTTCCATTAGACGACGTAGAAAAGAGAGTAAATGGTAAGTGGTAAATGGTCGTTGGTAGTCAGGATAAAAGAAGTCATGCTATACTTATAGGTATGCATATAATACAGTGAATGTATGTGTGAAAAGGAGAAGAAAAAATGGTCCATCTGCCTTTCATCCGATCCTCCCCGAACAGAAAAGCCAAACTGAGCTTGGGATTCCACAGGAAAATGTATGGAAGTCCAGCAGTTTGCAAAGCAAATAGGATTTTTTCAGGGGAAGCAAACGCAAGTAAAATTCCTGTAGGATCGTCGGTCAAGAAAGTAGCTAGTATACACAGTACTTACTACGCACGATTTGTAACATTGTGGTAGTTGCAAACTGCAGGACTATTTTGCACGGGGCTTCTTCAGCTCAACATCTCCACTACATACATACATACATACACTTTCTCAGCATCCCAGCATTCAAGTGTCAGAAACAGTAATGGCCGGGCTTGTTGTGTCTGTACGGAGGATAGAAATTGGAAGGGAAAGGTGAGAGGGTGTCAGACGGGGAGGCAGAGGGAAATGACACTCCAACTGAGCAGTTCTGCTGCTGCTGCTACTGCTACTTCTTTATTCCCTGATTTTTAGAAAAACACGTGTATAGGAAAGCCAAGAAATGGTTGAGGCGAAAGGATTCAACAGTCATGTGTGTTGCATAGACATAGACACAAGCACACGCACAAATATACTCAAGCTGGCAAACACACTGTGTTTGACTTTTTTTGGTGAACTGTCATCAAGATTTGACGGTGTCATCATCACCATCAAACAATGAAGCACCAGATATATATATATTCCTCTAAAAAATTCTGCTCGTTTGAATGCCTACTTTGAGTGTTCGTGAATATTCAAATTCGAAGCTAGCTCTTGGTCAAAATTTTTGAATTCAAAGGCATGACAAAAACGAACAAAAATCGAAAAGAAAGT
>JAQIVE010000078.1:0-58629 GCA_034698285.1 Sminthurinus bimaculatus
ACCTGTTTTTTGAGGTCATTTCTTCAAGGTCAAATATCTCGGGTGTTTGGAAACTTAACTCAGTTTTTCAAAAATGAGATAAACCCAAATCGTATGTAGATTATTTTTCGCTTTGGTGTCGTTGAAAAAGATGAAACACAACAGAGGAGGAAGCGTCCCGACACTAGTAAATAAGGGGGCCCCATCCTCAGTACTTAAACCACGACCATTAAAACATGTATATGGATGCAGTATAGTTATAGTATGGTGCGTGTATACTAATGAAAATCAGTATACGGGCCAGAGCACGAGACACATGGTGTATTAAAATATCTATAAACGTAGGATATTTTAGAATTTTTCATGGCTCTATTATAACCAAGTATTAGTTATAATTGCAATTCACTCTTTATGATTTAAGTACAGATAATGGGTAAAATACATCATACATGGATACTTTTTGAATTTGAAATGCTTAGTCAAACAAACATTAAGCACCAAACATTGTGTACATAATACATACACACAAACATTTTAAAATAGTTGGGATTACTTTAAAAGTTGAACGTGACATGCAAAAAATAATGTCGTTGAGCATAAAAAGTAGTAAAGGACGGGGAAAAGTTTGAGGATAAACTACAAAGTATATAAAAGCTGAAATAAAAAAATTCGAGGTATTTGAGCAGTATTAGGCATGTACGATGTACATTGTACATATTACATGGATACGCAATCGATTGGCTTGACAGGGACATATCAAAGCGGAAGAGCTGATCCATAGTAAATGCATGCATATACAATGTAGGTATGTCTATGTATAGTTTGACGACTACCTATTGCATAAAAATACATAAAGCACACAATTACAGCCTCTCATTTACACAGATACATAATGTAAGCCTCACAACTCACAAAATATTTATGTACATACTCAGTATGAATACATAAGAGCCCATTTCATTTTTATACTACACATTATCTATTAACATAATAATAATGATAGTTTAACATTATGTATTATGTATTATTCCTTGGAAGAAACGTGAGCGTAAAGTATAATAAAAAAGACACTAATAAATTGCTTCAACATTGTTTTCTATTTTGATTCCTCCATCTAATTACAAATTAGACTTGTTATTACATTTTGCATACATTTTATGTTTTTCAAACTTGCGCCTTGTTAATGATTAAGTTAAACTTGTACACCCGTCCATAAAACGTCTAGTGGTTAATCCTAATCATAATCATATAAATACATCAAAACTTTGTCTCTTTGCATCTTTCCATGTCTAGTGGTCCCTCTTCTCACTGCCTGTCTGTCTCGTACAATGTAAGAATTACAAATTATCTAGAGACAGAACGAGCATGCATAGGACAAGTGACAGAGTGGTAAATCTTTGACTTTACATGCAGACCAAGGCATGACAGGGGCTTAACATAGCATAATATTTTACTCGCGTCCATTAATATTAGTGTACACATGTATCTGTATACTATGTTCAGTCCATATTATATAAGGTACTCCACTCAGATTCATTGTATGTACCAATCAAGTGTTTATAAGATGTATGTATGTATTCAACTTGTTTTTACAAGACTGTGTGCTATGGCATACAGAATGAAGAATAAAAAGTACCATTCTGGTTAGGACTGAAGATGAATCAAGATGTGCACGTTTGAACATACATATGTATCAAGTACAAAACGAACAAATTTCATTTATTCTCATCTTCATGTATTTTTTACCGAGTCAATATATGTATTATATAATACACAGATCAGTACATATTGGAAACAGTACAAAAATATACCATCACAAATCACTAGATAGACACATTTTATGATAGGTAGTACAATGCTATTAAATAAACTGCTGATTGCTGACTGATTGACTGACTGACTGACTTTATTCTGACGATAAGTAAACTGAAAAAAGTTGTCCTAAAAAAACTGTGATGACTATCGGAAACGTGATTTTGAGTTGCCTGGAGGAAGATGAGCAGTTTTTTTTGTAAGACTGTGTATGTTTTACATTGTGATTTTAAATTCATTGCATTTCCCTTCAATAGCCCGTGCAACTGCAGGCAATCTTTAATTTAAGGTTTAAACTTCTCAGTCTGCAACTATTTTGGTCAGTTGTCGTTTTAAATTCAACCCTTAAAAACTATACAGCCTTTTGGTGTAGGAAACACTTGAGGTATCATATCCATCATTATTTAATGCAGCTTTATTGCAGGCAAACATTGTATTTTGTGTAAATTACTTTTTGTAGAATACTATGTAGATTGGACAGGAGAAAAAGAAGAGGATGAGGATGACAAATAAAATGAACCCATGGACATATAGTTTAACTACACAAATTCTACATGAAAATCATGCAGATTATTGTGCATGTGTAGTATTGTCATAGATAGTACAGATTGGGCTAGGTATGAATGATGAGAAAAGTAAGCATTTTACATATTATTACCTACTACCTACATACATTATGTGTAATAGTAACACACAATATAATAAACGTTTGGAGTATTAATTTTTTAATCATTTTTGCTATTTCGCAACATCAGCCATTATGTAGCTAGATAACAGTCTGTATGTGTATAATAGGTATGTATTACCTATAAATTGTTATTATGTTGATAATATTAGTAATTCTAGCAGTAGTGTGTGTGTATGGTAGGGTATATGGAGTAGGTAGTGCTGGCCTGATGATCGTGAGCGTAAAAGAGCGTGTTTTCAGCTGCTATGCCCATCGCCTGATAGCTTGTGAATGCGAATGAGAGGAGAGGATAGAACAAGAAGTAAAACATATTATGAGCATCTCGTGTGTAAAAGGCCGTGCTTCTGACTCTTATTCTACTTGAGAAAGTGAGAGAGTTGGATACACACTACACACCATCACGTCATCTGCATCATCAGTATGATCATCATCGACGTCGTCATCGTCATCATCATAATTTGCATTGTATTGTATTTTGAATATATGTACACATAATGTAAGAGGCACAAATGAAAATCTAGTTATACATAATATTTAGTTAGCTCATACCGTGAGCAGGAAAATATTGACCATCTATTAAAAACACGGATAGCCTGGATCAAAACGAGAGAGACCAAAACAATGCCGGCATAACATGAAATTGTTTTGTAAATCGAATACACAATAGGTTGTACATAATGAAGTTAGAATAATGTATGCAAATAAAAGGGGACTGAATTGCACACGAAAATGAATTTGACGCGGTTGTACTGACATAATGTCCTACCAACCAAAAGGCAATAAGAAAAAAGGAACCACAATAGAAACAGAAGAAGTCTAACAACAACAAAATAACCAAGTTGATACACATACATGCATGTATAACATAATACATAATACAAACGGCAATGGTTTTCTTTTGCATATTTGCTGTGTTCACTCCACAAACTATATAAAGTCATCGCTATAAAGCATTTTACCATTACCAGTTGCCTTGCCTTTATGCTTTTACATTTGCGGCTACTATCTCTCAAACATATGTGTAGTATGTAGTTAGTATGCTACGCTCTGCAGAAATATACTACTCTATACATTATAAAACACACAAACTATAGGTACACTGAGTAGTCTCAAACTCTCAACTCAACTTTGGTTAACGGCTTGAGCTTCAGGAAAAAAGTTGAGAGTTAGTAGACTCACTTGATTCAGACTCTCCGACGTCAGTGGACTTCCCACAGCTGAATTCGACTACGGCGCGGAGCTTAATACTATTTACATTGTGGAAATATACAATACACATACTATTTACTTACACATTTCATTTCATTTTTCCATAAGTACACACGACAATTGTCGAGATTGAGAGAAGTGAGAATATTTTGAAAGCTCTTCTTGTGAATTTCAGTTTTGTTCAGTTGCGTTTATGTGTCCGTATGTGTAGATTGTGAATTTGTTCTGCGTGCGTGTATAGTACACAGATTCTTCCGCCTGTCAAAATCATCCTATCCATTCTTACGTCTCTCTCACTTGGTGTGTATGTGTTTTTCTCACAGGAATTCTTCATCGGAAATTTTTACCTGCTAATAAATAGAGGTTTTCCACTGAAACAAGTTGTAAAATCAACGATACATACAGCAAATACAGATAGACAACTCACGAGACCTCCTCCTCTCAGAATTGGCCAACATGTCATCACCTGATTCCAGTAAGAATTTTAAAAGTACTACTTTGATAATAATAATTTACATTATTGCTGTATACACGTATATACTTGCCTACTTATTAGTTATACATATATGTATTTATTGTACGCACATGCTAATCATTCTTCAGTACACATTTGATAAACTGAACAAATAATATCTACATACACACATATTTACATACACATGTGTGGTATCGTGGTTGTACTTTTTTTTATCTATAATTGTAAAAGTGTAACAATATTCTTTAATGTCAGCCGTCGTCCTGTCATATAACTAAAAGTACACATGTCCGCTCTTTGAAGTCTCATGTTTGTCATATAAATATAAATATGTACATAATTCCAATTAATTGCATAGTAATTATCGTGTTAAAAATTTGCATGCGTGATGTCCGTTCATGTATCAGTTGAGCGTTAAATATATGTTCTGCAGAGTTGAACAATAAGTAAACAAGTTAGTTTTTGGCTCTTTAAAAAGTGTATGCACATATGTATATGTATACATTCTATTACATAAACTTAACCTTCGGCTATGTTTATCTGTGTGCGTAATAATTATGAGTACACAATTCACATAAGATATCAAAAGAGCAAGAGGTATATATATATATAACAGGTGGGGAGAGATGCATGTACCTATGTAGATACATAAAAGATAGGCGTAATAATAATAGTTCTTGTTTTAATGTATTCAGTAATTACTGATGACTGATTCCAATGAAAACATTGTCTCCACTCTCTCTATCTATGTATGTTCTCCAAATATGTGTGCGTACAGAAAAATTTGCAGTTTGCAATTTGTACACACTGTGGTATTATGCAGAGTCCTATATTTAGTATTGCAGCATAATGTATGAAATAAATCTACTACCACTGCCTACCTATATATAACTACATTTTGTGAATAGCAGAAATGCACACTCAAGTCAAGGCAAAAGCACTACAATTATTTTAAGAAAAAAAACCACATTGAATGAAATTATCCCTAACGTGGTTACTGCTCAACTTTAACTCTATAGATACGCTCGGCAGACTGTGTAGTTACTGTCTATGGCTTGTTAGTTAATAATGGCTAAAGGAAAGAGCACAGAGCATGTAATTCATGCATTAATAATACATTACACAATATGAGCGTCAATTTTGCATCCCTATACATACACATGTATATGTACTTGCACATTTAGTCCAATGTACTAATAAAAGACAAAACTTACCTTCGAACTGTGGGCATACACATACATACTTACAAACAATGTGAGTATGACTGTTGAATGGATTTGCTTTTGTTGTCAGTACTTACTTATTCTTATTTCATACCTGCACGGAATTTTTCTTGTCAGAGACCGTTTAGTTTTAACGAATGTATCACAAGATACGGTTACACAGAAATATCCTTTTTATTTTCAGTGGAAAAGTAATTGCATTAATAAGTTGCAGATTATAGGACATTCAGGAAAAGTGGGAAAGTACGCCTGTTTATGTATAGTACTTAGTACTTACCTACTTGTTAAAAATATTATCATCTTTATCCGTCGATCACCTAGCATTGCTACAAGTAGTACTATCTTTTTCTTTCTGCCTTTCGTCTTTCCCCGTCACTCGACTGTGTGTGTGTGTATGCTGGAGTCTTCCCTCCGTATTCATTTAGTGCGAGTTTTGTGTGTATATAATAAGAGTGATTGCTTGTAGCTTTTTTATTGTTATTGTAAGTTATTAGAATTATACCCTGATTTAATTTATACTGATCTCAAACTATTGTTGTGAATTGTTTGCATTATAACAAGTGTTTTTGCGCTGTGGATATATGATATATGGACATATAGAAGATCCATAATCCAAAAGAACGAGTTTGAAATTGAAGTTAAGTGTATTTTTTAACTTTTTATTATCCAGCACCAGCTGATTGCCTGGCAATGTTACGCCAGTCCCTGAAATGTGCCACCGCTCCTTCTGGAGAACATTTGGATGCAGTTCCTCATGTTTTTATTATTTTGGGTGCTTCGGTAAGTTCAACAGTATTAATTTTTTTATATTTTACATACTTTTTTGTAGTTTACTGAAATGCTCGGGAACCGTGGATTCCATTTTGAGCTTAAAAGGTCTTTAGGCTCGATTGTTCCTTATGCAAAAACATTTCGTGCATTTCATATGATTATGCCCTCTTCGTATTATTATAATATTATTTTCACGGTTATCATTACAGGGAGATTTGGCGAAAAAGAAGATTTATCCAACTATCTGGTGGCTTTATCGTGATGGTTTGCTCCCGGCAAACACTTCCTTTGTTGGTTATGCTCGATCGAAAATGACTGTTGAGGATATCAGTGCAAAATGCCAGCCCTACATGGGTGTAAGCTTTTGAAGAATTATTAATTAAAATACTATAATATACTTAAGATAATATGATGATGATATTATTAGTTGATGCAACAAGTTATAATGTTATGTGAAGTTAATAAACTTCATTTGTAAGTACATATGTGTGTAAGCGTTGATCGTTACGTACGATAATTTCTCACAACCTTTATCACACATGCGTTCTATTTATAAAGCTGTATGAATGTTTATATATATACATATATTATGATAATGTATGTTGATTTTATAGTTAAAAGATGGAGAGGAAGAAAATTTGAGTAACTTTTGGAAACTCAATTCTTATGTGGCTGGAAATTATGACGTTCGACGGGATTTTGAGTTGTTGAACCAGGAATTGTGTAAGCAGGAAAAGAACTCTGCTGCAAATCGAGTTTTCTATCTTGCCCTCCCACCTTCAGTCTTTGAGCCAGTGACATCAAACATAAGGAACACCTGTATGGCCCAAAGGTGAATTTTATAGTTATTGCTTATTAGTCTAGTTGATCTAATTTTTAAATGACCGTACGATGTTTTATATATTATGTGTCTTTATTAATTTAATTTTAAATGAAGAGGTTGGACGAGAATTATCATTGAGAAACCATTTGGAAAGGATACTGATTCTTCAGCTCAGTTATCGAATCACCTTGCATCATTATTTCGAGAGGATCAAATTTACCGTATTGACCATTACTTGGGAAAAGAAATGGTTCAAAACTTAATGACTTTAAGGTAAAAGGCAATTATTTTAAGGTTTTCGTTTTTTTGACAATGTAAAAAATAATATTATGAGCTATATGAGACCATAAATTTATTTTAACGATTAACAAAAGTATCATGTTTGCTTATGGTTTGTTTATTTGTTCGTTCACATATGGTTGTAGATTTGGAAACAGAATATTTGGCCCCACGTGGAATCGTGAAAGTATTGCATCTGTTCAAATCTCTTTCAAAGAACCATTCGGTACATACGGTAGAGGAGGTTATTTCGATGAATTTGGAATTATTCGGGATGTGATGCAAAATCATCTTCTCCAAATTTTGTCATTGTTTGCAATGGAAAAACCTGCCTCTACTCACCCTGATGATATTCGTGATGAAAAGGTATATACACGTTTAAAGGCGTAATCTATAAAACGTACACTGGTAATATGTTATAGTAGCGAAATTATGAGGAACTAATTAATAATTATAGCTTCTATTTTAATGCTACAGGTTAAAGTATTGAAGTGTATGCAAACACTTGAGTTGAAAGACGTTGTCCTCGGTCAGTATGTCGGAGATCCAAATGGAGAAGGTGATGCACAAAAAGGATATTTGGATGACCCTAGTGTACCGGCGGGTTCAAATACGCCTACATTCGCTCTGGCTGCTTGTCATATTAACAGTGAAAGATGGGATGGAGTCCCTTTTATCCTTCGCTGTGGAAAAGGTAATTAAGAATTAACTACCATTGCTGTTAAATACTAACATTGAAGTAGTTTATGCTACAAAATGTAGCATATTTTAAAGATAAATAATATATAATTCTACTTGTTGAATTTATAGCTTTGAATGAAAGAAAGGCAGAAATTCGAGTTCAATATAATGACGTCCCTGGAGATATTTTTGGGGGGCAAGCTAAAAGAAATGAATTGGTCATCCGAGTTCAACCAGGTGAAGCTGTGTATGTGAAAATGATGACAAAAACGCCAGGAATCAGTTTCCAAATGGAGGAAACTGAATTGGATCTTACTTATGGGCATCGATACAGGGTATGATAATTTTCACTCAATTCTGTAGGGATTGTTGATAGAAATAAATTAAATTTAACAGTTATAAGTTATACATATTCGAATAAATTTGCATGCTGGGTTCATGACTGGAATAATATTTTTATGGTTTTTTTTTCATCATAGGATGTCAAGCTTCCTGACGCCTACGAAAGATTGATTCTCGATGTATTTTGTGGATCGCAAATGCATTTTGTTCGCTCCGATGAATTAGCACAAGCCTGGCGAATTTTTACTCCTCTCCTTCAACAAATTGAAAACGAGAAAGTTCAACCAATTCCTTACAGGTCAGTTGTTTATGTTATTATTTCATCATTAAAACATGTTATATCAATCATGTATTACATTTCTGAAATGTTTTTTTGGACTCTTACATATTTTGCGAGGTTTTTTGGATTAAAATTTTCTGATCAATATTTAGATATGGTTCCCGTGGTCCTATTGAGGCTGATCAGTTGACAGCACTAAACAATTTCAAGTACTACGGGTCATACAAATGGAGCCCACCAAAGCATTAAAATAATTAGATGCTTATTATATAAAACCTATAAATATATAATATGTATTAGTACCATAATTCATAATAGTATGATTCTGAAGATATAAAATATCTTATCAATATCCGTTATTCATTGATGTGAAAATATTATAAGATAATAATGTTATAGCGTTAAGTATATATTATATATAGTTGTACTTTGTTTCGGTTTTCGAATGTGCACTCATCATTGTGTTTTACGTTCATATTTTGGTAACATTTATATGAACAGCGATAAACATGATAACGTAATTGTTATGCATGCATAATAATTAGTTTTTTCCTCTTCAAAGTATATTTTTTTCTTCCATGAGATAAAAACAGACATATCAAAATGTAATTTTGCTAATTATTGTTATTTACCTATTATACAGTTCTTTTGTAACATGGAACTTCGTTAGTTTATGTAGTACTTACCACGTTACTTACTTTATAGTATTTAAAAAGAATTACAGATCATAAAGAAACTGTAACTAAAAAGACTGGTCAAATGAACGTCCGTCATTAAAAGATGATTCCTCTTTCATTAAATATGTATAAAAATCTATCTACACTCAAGTCAAATGAATTTACATTTTACATTATTTATTGCACTTCAGTTATTACATACAGGTCTGATTTCTGATATAATTAGTTAACTCATAATGGCAAGTCCGTCTCACGTGATCTAGTTAGCAGTTACTAACTGCCAGTTAGCTTTCACATTATTGATATGCAATATGTACGTAACGTATTGAGTTATATTTTATGCATCAAAAAGCAAACCCGAAAAAGCCAGGTGAGACGATAGACGATCCATACAATGCAATATGTCAAGGAGGCCTTGATTGTTCCGTGTTTCGTGTTCCGCGTGGAGGGTGTTGCTTAGCAACCGAACCCATAACAAATGAGAATGAAATTTCATTCATTCGAATTCAAAATAAATAGCAATAATACTCATTATTAATACTCATTTACTAACATTTACATGATCACATTATCGTAGTGAGACGCCGGTCAGGAGTAAATTTTAATTTCCAATTAGAATCTCTGTGGAAATCATTCAGCGGTTAGCTTATAAAAGTGCTACATGCTAAATCCTGCACGGCATTTCATATTGTCGTTTTTATGAAAAACGGAAGTAACTTACTTAAGTAAGTACATACTTATACTTATACTTTATACTTGACATATTATTGTGTGTCATTCATTAGTTCAGAGGTAAATATTATTATGAAGTTGAAAGGTTTCAATCAAGAAATAATTAGTGATTTGTGTTATACTAGACATATTTTGTATTTCAGTGTTTGAATTTTATAATTTATAAATTTATAACCATGTTGGGGATGTTACATATTTTTATTGTGTACAATCTACTTCTTCAGTTTTTTTCGAGTAGTGCTGTTGATAGTGAACACTTTTTTGTTAAAAGACATAGACCGAGATTTCGTCGTAGTAATATGACCAAGTTTAGTTTTTATAAAATTGGCCTTGATTCAAAAGACGGTGGAAGAAACTATTCTAGTTTGAAAGAAAAGCCAGCCTACATTTTACCCGAACCAGGTTGTACTTGCGTTCCGAAAATTGAAGACTGTGACTTGGAATGCTGCTATTGTCAATTGGTAAAGTACATAAAATAATATTACACACATTAGTCATAAATAAACAACATACTTAACTGTACACCACGCGTTTTAAAAGGATATTAATCACCATTTACCATGTCCATATTATATTGCCAGTTACCAGTTACCAGTGCATATTATTATATTATGGAAATACAAGTAATTGGAAACAAAAACAATTCCTTTTCACAATATTTTTATAATTTTCTTTTAGGGTTGTCCACTTCCGAAAAGTCAAATTGGTTGGGGAGACAAATCAGAATGGTTAAGTCCACTTTATGGGGGGATGTGTAAATTCAGAAAAAGCTTTGGATATGACAGTAAAGTTCCTCCTACGTTTGCTGTTCGGCAATCTGAAACCCATAAACGGGTCGTTCTCTCCTGTGACCACCCAGATAATCCTACTAATGGACGAATGTTTTTGTTCCAGTTTGCATGTTTGCAAATTGACAATAGCCTGTCATTGTATCAGTATGATGCTCGACCTAATGCCGACTTTGCATTTCCAATCAAATACACATGGCCAGTGTTTCAGGCATTTTATAATAACTGTCAACCCGAACAGAAGAATGATACAGAAATATATGTAGATAAAGATGATGAACGATACATTTTCCTTTTGCGTGTTAGTCAACTATTCAAGCTATCTCCGCCATCACAAATCAATGTTTCAAGCTGTAGGAACCGAGATAAGAAGTGTTTGAGGTAAATATATATCATAGCTCCTATATATAATGGATCCTATACTCTATCCAGTTGTTTTTAGCATGAATGTGATCTTATGGTTTCTAATTATTTTAATTGACATTCAAGCTTTTCTTGATGGCAACACTAATAGTTACTTACAACTCATTATGTGACATATATAACGATGAATATGATATTATGTGAGTAGTGAGTACATGCAGAAAGAAAATTTATATGGTGTATATTTATTATAGCGAACGAAAAACTGATGGCAATGCATTAATCAACCAAAAGGGTAAAAAGTTACCGAGTAAGCAGAAATCATCTGACGTTTTAGGTAACCTTTTTCTTGACATTTAAAAAATATCTTACATTCAAGTGTAGTATTAATATTACATGAAGTGACTATAAAAAGTAAAAAGGTAGGCGGTTCTCAAAAAATGCTCACATAACAGTTATGTAATATTACTTTGCATTAAATATACGTTTGCATGTTTTCAAGTTGTTGTAGGGGAGTAAAGTGTCGTTGTTGGTCATGTTTTGTAAACTTTAAGTTTTCTATATGGACTATAATATATGTATATCGAATTTATTTTAACGAGGACGCATATGCTGTCTTGCATTTGAAACCTTGATTTATTCTGATGTTTAAGTAAGTATGCGAAATAAGGACGTTTTAAGTAACTACAAGAGGTTAAGTAAGGTATTTAGCTTTATTTGTGTTCTATTATTATTTTGACGGATTATGAGAGCATGCACAGTGTGATACAGGAACAACGGAAACGTTTGGTTTGTTTTCGAATACTGTCAAATCAGAAAATTTTAAAAACTACTAGTTCAAGTAAGTGCTACGACGTTGAAAGTTTTACATCATTATAATATTTATCTATGGGTGTAATTTTATCAGGATACAGAGGAAATAATACATGATCTATTTTTGGTCAAAATATTAAACTCAGTATGTACATAAGTAATAATTTTACATTTTACATCTCCTGATCAAGTGAGATATTTAAATTCTTTCATACAGCTCAAAAAATGCTGACAATAGCAACAGCAGTTCTAACTGATATTTCATATAAATATTATGCATAGTTTTTTATAATAAAGGTTCTCCATTTCTGAGGTACATTACTGATATGAATGTGTTTTTGAATGTTTGAATTCAAAGTTCAAAGCACACTGATTAAGCTTTTGTCGTTAAAAGATTAAATATATTAGTATTATTATTTAAATGTTTGTTTTCTTTTCTTTTCGCAAACTCAAGTTTTTGCCAGTTATTAATGTTTTTTTAAAATGCCATGATATTGTTTTACAATTCATTCATTGTACTTGATATCATTCTTTAACTTATTGTGGTTCTTTTTATGTAATACAATGTTTAGGTTTTATTCCAACCAGTTTAAAACATTTCTTCATGGCTTTTGATTTTCTTACATTCCAAGTAGGTTTAGTGTTTATTCAACATTTCATGGCATTGCTTTGTTGTTTCAGTGCTTCCGATTACTCACAATCGACAATGAAAAACTTGAAAGATTTAAAAAAAGTAATAGCAATAATAATAATATACAGATATAATAATTTTAGATGGATGACTAGTGTAAAAAACTGTTTTGTCGTCTCTCATAAGACATCTCATAAGACATCAATCAGACAACGACCGTTTTGTACGCCCTTTTTTATAGTATAAAAATATATACCTAGATTAATGAGATGCATTGATGATTGATGAGTAAGATGTCTTATGAGTGAGAGCTTCAATAAAAACTTGTCAATATGTTTTATCAATTATGTTTTTTAAAGTTCCTCTATTATAATATAAGACATTATATAATTTATAGGTATATTATGTCTAATCGACTTGTACTAACTGTCCTTTTCATATACATGTTTTCTTTTTATATTACAATATTATGTGCAGGACAAGTAAAATATCCTATATGTAATATACATATTTACTATAGTATTACATTTCATCTTAATTACTTACAATGATCATTTTAATTAATAGTCTAGGATTTTCGAATACTTAACAATAATCATTATTGTGATGTCGTATTTTATAAGGAGTGCATTTAGTAAACAGACACTTGTATTCTATTTTCTTGATTTTTTACAGTGGTGATTTCTTTCTTATCGTTTTTGAATATTTTTCGCCAATATTTTCCGTTCCTACCATACTCACAGATATTTGCGGATTAGCAGTTAATGACTACTCGTTTATTGTTTATGTAACATGGTAATCAAAGGAACATTGCGCCAGTACAATAGGTTATCCGTATGTGATGTTCATTTTTTTTCTGGACAATTTTTAGTTTGTTTTTAATGCACTTGGTCTATTTACAGATGGCAAATAATGGAGTTTTTTGTTTTTTTATCCTATACATATATTTTTATTGTATTTTATTATATATCCGCAATCAAAACTTATTAAACCTATTATTTTTTATCATAAATAATGAAAGTTACATGGATTTTACATTGCGTAAGTAGTATGAAAATTCTCGAACGTTTCGAAACAAAGACTTTCTTGAATGGTATAGTCGAGTCTCGTACTGAAAAAAACGAGAGAAATTTTAGCAGTGTCTATAAAATGGAACATTCTCTTCTATGTGCATGTACATTTAACTATTGTCTAAAGCATGTACATAACATTCTTTACGTAATATATGAAATTAAAGTGATAACATATAATGTTTCTTGAAGAATCCTTAACATTTTTAGTGTGCGAACTTGCTAACACATACAGTACACAATATGACTTTTATATCAATGCATATTATGCAGTGGTCTCGTAGGTGTTATTATTCCTCACATGGTTGTTTTTGCTTATTTTGTAGAAAGCCCAAAGATATTTTTTCAAGTCGGTAAGATTACTATGTATAATATATACATACATTTTGGTCTAAAAAACAGTATAATATTATTATTTCCATGCAGAGGGCGATATTGAAACAATAATTCACAAGTCACTAAAAATGTCAAAACGAAAAGTTTCTACATTTATCTTTCTTTTCCACTGTAGTTTAGAAATAGTAATAATAAGAACAGGACGATACAAGCTACAACACCGTACATAATATTGAATGCAGTAGAATTATTTATCATATATACATGCTATACATACACTCATGTTCACAATAAGTAACTATTTACATTAGTGTGTGTGTGTGTGTGTGTGGCTAAGATAGGACTATTCATAATTGTAATCATTTTACAATATATGATGCGTTGATTGATGATGTGTTTCATTATGATATGACTGTTTCAAATGCACACTCTTGTAAATGCGTTTATGCATCATGTGCACACATAAATTTTCTTTGTAAAATCTGACTCAAAAGTAATTCACTGTAGTTGATATGTAAAGGCTCACATTGTCTCTTCATTCTTCTTTATAGATTGTGAGGACAAATTCTTGCTTTCTATGCGACGAAGTGTCCATTGATTCAATATTTTCTCATTCATTATAGCAGTCCATTAACATTTTTTCAACTATACATATGTACATGTATTTGTATGTATCCGTAGAACAATTGACATCAAAGACATAATGTTGTACATTTAGTAAAACGATGAACTTTTCTAATTCAAATGAAAAAAGTGAAAGTGGTATAATAAGATCCATTAGATTTAACGTTTAGTTTTCAGGAATGCAAGTAATCATAGAGATTCGCATCTAGGCTACTGAAAATTTTCGAATGCAAATGTTTTCTTTTCTACCATCTGTCTCGTGGATAGTTGTTTGATTTTCTATACAACGTTTACGGTTGCATAAATTCCCGACGTTTTAGAGTGCTGGTGTGTAAATAATAGTTGAAGCTTATAATTTTGAATTCATGAATACAAGATGCTGGCTATAGTTCTTTTTGTTTTATCTCTATTTATGAATAACTGTTTTGTTTTGGAAAGTTTTTGTTCGTTTATCTTCTTTTTCGATTGATTTGGTGTTGTTATTAGTATTATTTTTATTATTGTTCATGGTATTCATGGTATTCCTTATTCTTTCAAATATGCTGGTAGTTAGACTATGACGACTGGTAGGAAAAATCCCATGATGGATAGACATTGTGTTGTGAGAGCAAACACAACTCCTATTACTTCCAGAATCACATTTCTTTGAAGTTGGAAACCTTTTCCTGCTGTATCATGTGGGCAATACAACTGCTCTAATGGGGCCTGCAGAAAGAGAGAAATCGTGTATAAAAAATTGTAATCTTTTTTTAAGAGTTTTTCTTCCCGAGTATGACCTTAGATAGAAATGGAATTTCATGTAAGTCTTAATAATCATACTTTTATCTATATTATCAAAAAGTTATAAATTTCTTCTTACTTGCTTGACCATGTATTCATGTCTGCCTTTCTCGGACGAACACTTGGTTTTCAAAAGTAAGTGTGTGACCTTGTCGCTCTGTGTTTGGGCTGCTTTGATCATCCATTGCTTGTACCAGAGCTGTTGATATTGTTCAAAAATATACAACAATGATTTAACGTTTATACAATAATATTAAATTGATACCTTTCAATTATTTTTATCAAAATAATTTTTGTTGTTGAGAACTTACCAAGTCACAGTCACATTGTAAGGGATTGTCTAAGAGTTCAAAAAAAAAACGTTTACATGTTAATAACTACTAACTTCATTGCTCAGAAATAACTATTTTAGTTAGCATAAACTATAGACTGTAAACTTTGTGTTTAGACGTCTTTGTTTTTATGGCATTCTTTTTTCTAGATACAGGGAAATTGTTTATAGTACTTCATCCATGATAGTTAAAATCTATTGGTAGGCCTGACTTAGGTTTTATCGGTGGTGATTGTGGCAGTTATGGCTAGCTTGATTCTGTCCACCCACCTGTCATCCGTACACAATAAGTACATTTCAGCGCATAAATAACACAAGAAGCAATTTAGTTCATCCTTTGAGTGACTGCTTTTAATGCTTACTTTAATGTCATTTTTATGCGTATCTTCATTGTCATTTCACTAAATGTTTTACTGTATTTTTACAGCTGGATGCTCGACTTAACCAATTGATTGACAGAATTTTTTTGAGAAAGTATGCGACGGAAAAGGGAATTCGCCATCACAGCAGTAAAAAATATAAAAGTGTTTAGCTCGACAACAACGGTAGAAAGGGAAACAATAGTTGAAAGAAGAGAAGCAGAAAAAGAGGGAGACATGAGAATGCAAATAACAAAAAACTGATAGAACACTGCATACGCTTAGATTTCAATCTAAATGTAAACCTTGAGTTTAATCTATCGATTTAGTAAGTGAACGAAGGATGCGGGTTTACTCTACTTTAGGTTTTTATGTAAGAATTACGAATGCATGGTACACGGCACACGGTTCCTTTACTCGTAGTCTCTTCTTTTTATCCAAGTCGAATGTGAGTTACATGCCGAAGTGTAGTGAGAGTAGCTTTTTATAGTAGTTGGTGGTTGGTTGCGGTGGTGGGTTATAGTAAAACGTTGATGTAGATTGCACGTGGAGAAGAGAGGTGCTGACAAAAAAGGATAAAGCTCGTCTTTCATTCTTGTTCTTGATTCTTGGTCCAATCGATAGGAAATCTTCAAGTGAAAACTCGGGTCGTCCGTCATACATCCATGTACATATTGATGATTGGTGGGTGTTATATTTATAGTTTATAGTGTTGTATAGCAACAGAACTGACTCTTTTTTTCTACGTGCATATTATACACTATACATTGAAAACTTTCTCTGTCGGCTTCATGTGCTGTCAAATGACAAGGAAATTGAACTAATCCGTTGACCTCTATCTAGCTATCTAGTTGTCTTAGTTATGTTTGCCAATAGGTTTACTGTTTTATCTATACATGCAGTTCGTGACTACCAGATCAACAGCGTTCTCCTGCAAACAAAAGTAGATGTTATATTCGTCAGAGAACCTACAAACGTGATATGCCTAAAACTCATCACAGAAACATACGAGCATATATAGGGTATACCGGTAGAATTTGGATTCGCAATTTCTACTCACTAATTGAATTTCCGTTGCTCTACCTATGCCACTATTGTGTAAAGTTGAGTTGATTGAAGGGAGGAAAGTGGTGTCTGAATGCCGAGTTGAATTGAGTGCAAGCTCAACTGTGAACTCATTAAAAAGTGGCGAAATGGAAACATAAATTTCATAAAATTAGTATAGAGGAGCATAATGCTGCATTATCTAGTAGATAGAGAAACGAATAGAGAGGAAGAGAGAGAGGCAGAGAGAGAGAGAGAAAGAGAAAGAGAGAACGAGCGGGTAAAATATGCCTTTGGCCTTGCCTACGTACGTATTACATAATATATGCGTACATAAATACATATTTCATACATTATGGAGTATAGCAAATATCAGGATGTTCTTTTATTTTTATTTTCATCGATCAGCTTAAGATTCAAGCTATGGATAACCGTTTCTATATCTATCGACTTATCACTAGCGGAAAAGTTGTAAAAAGCGTTAATTTTGTCTCCATCTACACTCACGGTATATATCTCACACATTATATAACATGTAGACCATCAATTCAAGATATATTTTTCACGACTTCTTACGTTCATACCTATATTTTGGTGGTGAAGAAAGCTTTAAAATTTGTTTTTTGAGTGCCTGTAACGTGGGAGAAATTTATTTCCATGTAACGAGGAGTTTTTGAACATACCCACGTGTGTATGCATGCAATATGGACATTATATCTATACATACCCGTAAAAACGTATGTAGAAAGGAAAAGAAAAAGCACTTACCGTGAACATCGATGACTTGCACTGTCTCGATGATGGACTGAAATACATCACGTGGCACATGTTTGATTCCGTTATTACTCAGAGAAAGTTGCTCTAGTGAATGCATGTCAGAGAAGACAGACATTGGCAACGAATCGATTCTGTGTTCAGGTCAGCCCAAAAAGAAAGAAGAAAAAAGTATTATATGAATTGTAAGCAGTATCTCATGGGAGCATAGTATAGAATGTTTGTTTTTACATTTGTCTGTAGATTTTCGACACAAACGCAAATAAATAACACAATAGTATGTGTGTATGAATGAATGGATCAGTGGAGAGGTTACCAACAGAAATATAAATCAAGAGATTAAGACAGGAATGACAAAACAAGAAATATGTATAGGTTTTCAAAACTTTCTTTCTTGTTGCCCCCATATAAAGGCCACATGGAACGTTTTGTGTGTAGGAAGTGGATTCAGAAAAATTTCAGTATAGTTTTTATACAAAAATTTTACATTCTATCCATGCATTTGTGTTTTTGCATTGTTATAATGCTTACTGCATGTGATAAAATTGACATTTCAAGCAAGGTACGTTGTTATCATGCTGGTAAATATCAAATTCAAAAGTCAGTATGTCTCAGAACCTTTGGAGATGACCCAGTATTAACAGCGCAAAATTGATGTATACATTATACTACCCATAATATGTGGCATACTATACTATGTAACATGTATATATGCTACAGTACAAAACATACAAAAATTAAATTAAATTAATCTACCGATTGTTCTGCAGATAAAGGAATTTGATGGTGTTTCCGAAATCGTCAAAAGCATCTTCCTTGATTTCTGTAATGTTGTTGGATTTGACATCGAATTCACTAAAAACACAAGAAAAATGATATTAACCGTACGTTTTAAAAAATTTAAAGGATCTTTACTTTTATATCTATGATTTTAATGATTTTTCTCTTCCACTTACCGAAGTTTGTGCATTCCCCTTAGAGCATTTGATGGTATTTCTTTGATGCTGTTATTTCCCAATTTTAGCCACTCGAGTTTTTCTGAAAAAATGTGAAACAGTTTTTTACAAGGTGTAGCTATTCTATTACTTTTTGCCTTGCCAGCAACCGGAGATCGAAGTCTTATGTATTTGATTCCAAATTGTTTAGTAGATAGATCACTTCTTTCTTCTATCTATCTTACAAATTTATAGACATCCAAGTATATACATGTGTGGAAAAGGCAAGGGGTTGAAAGCAATCTTAGGAACAAAAGCCGAAATTAAGCGATAAAAAAGCTCTTCCTCTTGATTCCTACACTTGATGTTTTACTCATCTTCATTTAAAATTTGACACTACAGCACATTTTTTTCTTGGCTACAACATAAAAGAAAATACTTTTCTGAAAGGAAAATAGATAGTTTTTTATCGTGTGTTAGAGATCAAACTTCAAATGAAATTTCTGTTCTTCAAGTAGTCTAATTTCCTATAGTACTTTGAGAATATTGCTTATATACTTATCACGTGTATTTGGTATTTCAATTTAATATCAGAAGTAATATTAATATTATTTGGTATTTTATTATCAGGTTAAGAACATAGGCAGAATTCGACAAAGCAATTTAGTCGCGTGAATGTTGAATGTAAAATAAAATAAAATGACGTCAGATAAATATAACTAATATGCAGAAAAAATTACAGCGCAAGGCGAAAGAAAAAAATGTGTGTATTGTAAAGTCGAATCAAAAGGACAAGGAAGAAAAAATTAGGGAATAGAGAAAATGTGACATTTTACGAAGACCAATAAAAAAGGATGGTTATAGGCTGGGAGTAAAAGTGATTAAGGAAAATAGGAAGACTGGTAAAAGGAGAAAGTATAGGGAAAAGAAAGAGGATTTAAGTTTGAGACAATCTAGTATCGTACCACCATAAACATCCGTACATGTGAAAAGAGGCAATGTAGCAGACTTACCCTCAAGTTCTTTGAAGGCTTTGTCATCTATTCGCATGATTCTATTAGACTCTAGATCGAGTGAACTCATGCGAGGTAGTGACCTGAAGACATAGGCTCCTAATTCCATAATGAGATTATGACCAATTTTCAAGGTATCTAGATTAGTAAGACCTGTAAAACAAAAAAAAAATGCCATATTTCGTCAAATATAAAAATACATCGTACACGATGGAAAAAACTGAAGTTTCTAGAATAAAATAAAGTGGTTTTCTTCAACGGCTAACGGCGGATGCTCAGAAGCTTAAAAATTAAGACAGTGAATAAGGATTATAACACATATTGAAACAAGTGACTTATTGTAAATAACACATTATGGAGGTTTCTCATCTACGTATTTTGTTATTTCAAATTTACTAGGGAATATTGAAGTGTGAATTGATAATTACTGAAAAGGAAAAACAAACTGTGGATCGGATCAAATGATAAAAGATTGGAGAGAATATTCAACGTGTACAACTTATTGCGCTTGTTATTTTACAGTCGCTCTCACAGCTTGATTCGTAATATTGAGATTTATCGTCAGTTGAAATAGTCTTACCGGTAAAGTCCGACTCGGAGATGCTTTCGATTTGATTTTCCTGTAAGTCCAACATGCTGAGATTAGGGAGTTTTGAGATGGCTCGAATCGGAACTGCATTCAATTTATTCCCTCCCAAATTCAAGGTTACTAGCTCCCTGTTGGTCAATAAACAATGAACAGGATTCCCGGATTAAAGCCCTTATTATTTAAATGGTATACAGAGTATGCATAACGGAAACATGGTGGAGTGGTGGAGCATGCTGCTTCTTTAATTCGGGGCTCTAGAGAGCCAAATAATAATACAGAAGATTGTGATAGTAATAATAGTTCTTTTAGAACCTTCTGTACAGTTACATATTCTGTATATGTACACTTAAGCGAGATGCTTGATTTAATTTCTTTGGAAAATGACCCATGGTGTTTGTAGGTGTACAAATTATATATATATATATCTTATAAAACGCAAATGTATGTATGCATACATAAAAATAGGATGGCTAAGTAAGATAGTTCTAAGTCCTATATCATGGAAAGGCATGAAAACTCCCATAAAAAGGAATGAGACATTGGTATCATGAATGCAGCGAGCCAAAATGGGAATGAAAATTTGGGAATTAAAAGTTAAAAGCCCCTTTTATCCATTTCTATGACCGTTTAGCTTTTAACTCTAGATACTTTCCGCTTTCTATAAAAGAAGATTTCGAACATTGCTATGTAAAGTGGAAATATGAAGTATTAATGGCCGTCAGGATTATTGATATCGTTGAAAATCAAGGGTTTCGGGTATTATTTTATTATTCAGTGTGGTTGTTTTCACAGAAAATTTTAACCGTAATTCTCGTGCGTGCTTGAAGTATTTTTCATGCAGTGTAAGAAATAGCCTGAACTTGAGTTTCATGTTTATTATGTTGAATTGAGGTTTTGGGGCTATCAGATGATTATCATTACCAAAAATGAAAGTAATTACAACGATACTCATTCTTTTGATTCCCACTCTTTACTATAGTTTGTTTACTTCGTTAGATGTTTTCGAAACTGGCCGCAAAATCGAATGAATTCAAGAGAATTCGACATCTTTTGTATAAAGTTTGTTTTATACTTTAAATTTTCAGTCAACTATAATCTTTCTTACATCAAATTTGACATAAATAAATTCAAAAGCTGAAAATTCATCAATTTAATACTAGGAACATAAATCAAGATTTTATCACTTACTTTTCCACACCCTTAAAAGCATTAGGATCGATGGTCTTGATACTGTTAGCGTACAAGGTCAAACGCTGAAGTTGCACCATGCCTTCAAAGGCCTAATATATTGAAATAAGAATAGATTATGATGCTTCATTTTTTAAGTCAGCTTGTAAGCAGAATATCATTCGTTAAAACTTTTAAAATGAAACCAACGTTCACCTTTTCGGGAATGGTTGAAATATTGTTGTGATTCAAGTTGAGTACCCGAGTGCTGGAAAGCCGTGAAAGAGCATGGCTTGGGATGTTTGTAATGAAGTTTTGAATTAACTCCAATAGATCCTGTAAATTATTGATTATATTTTCATCGTGAGACGTGGTTTTATTATGTGAGTTGTTATTTACTGTGATATTTTCAAGTTTATGTGTACGCGAAAATAGAACTACTACATAAGTTATTCCATTCGAATATAAAAGTCAAATTTTGATTAAATCTGAGAGATTTTCCTTGTATTTGCATGCATATAATTTGTCGAGCGGAATCGTCTCATGTCAGTCTGACATATTATAGAGACTACATTGCATTTTCTTCATCTTTACTACGATCATTTGAAATTGTGTGGGAGGAATTGATATTTCCATCCATGTAAGTACAATATTTCTACAAAATACCGTTCTTCAACTGTTAATTCGTTATGCGTATTTTTCAATGTCATGGTGCAAAAATAATAATATATACTCACCAGTTTGTTTGCTAGGGCAGTCAGAGAATCCTCTCCAAGTATTCTCAAATTGGTACTACTTATAATCAAATGGCGAATATCCATTCCTGTACAAAATTGTATTACATTATAATAAATACGCATAAATTGTTTATAGAATATGAATTTTATTGGTATGCTTAGATACTTAGAGGTATAAGTGTAGTGAGTGTATGTATAACTGCTTTCAAGATTTTTGAATCAAGAAATAATGAAACATACAGTAAAATGTCATAATGTGGAAGTCGCATGTGGAAGAATAAAAAGGAATCAATGGAGAAAGTATGTAGTATTGTGGTGATGTGTTGCCTATTGTCTGTTGTTTGTCCATGTCATTTATTCAGTAAATTCTCCTCCCCGCCTTGATCCTCAATCCAATACACGCGCTTGAGTATGAAATGTATGTATGTTCAAACATATTTGGAATGTAGGCACACATGTCATGTCAAACTAAAAGTTGGATTGGATTTTCTTGGAAAATCAAAATTCTCCAACTTTCCTCCTCAACATAAAACAATAAGGGCGGATTGCATTGTGATATCCGCTATCCTCGTCCTGTTTGTCGTCAAAATAATGTGACTCACCAGGGATCTCCTATTTATTGCGACGTTGAATCCGCAGAGCTTTAATATTGTATGACATATGAGAGGATATTGTCAGAGTCAGAGTAGATTGGTCAGCTAAAGCAGTATTGGTTCGAGGGAGTTGCGGATGATGCAATTCTGACTTGTGTACAGTCAGGCCAGTCATTGGGTCTATTGTACGACAGTCAAAAGTCAAACAGTCAAGTCAATGGGACGAAAAATTTTCTCTCTATAATTCATAGCTATTGTTCAACTTTCCGGGATTCTACATGTGCACCGAGTCTGAGTTTTACTATTATTATGTGTATTGACGTTGAGATATTTATGTTACACAAGAGGTTGAATGGTATGAATTATTTTTTTTTCTGTGTAAAGAATAAAGACTTGGACCATGCATTACATCATGCATCGAATGTCGAACTTACCCATGAATATATGATCTGGTAGCCTCGGCCTGCAAGGGATAAAAAAATTTGGTGTTTTTTAATGCTACAAAAGCCTTATTCTTTTGTACTTGGGAGGTTTGGAAAAATGAATTTTGCCATTAGTAAATCGCTTTTGTTTCATATATCAAAGGGAAATCCCGTACTTTGAAAGGCAAATTTTGAATTTTTTGAATACAACTAAAGTTTTTTCACACATAGTGCATATGTTAATCGTAATCTCATGACTCGTACGTCCGAAAATCTTTTAAAATAATTTTATGTTGATTCAAAACGAATACTATAGTAAAAGCAAACTAACAAAAATTAGAATAACTAAAAGGAAACAATATTTGAATGAACTCAAATAAATTTTTAAATCTAAATTTATTTCATAATATTTAAAAGACGGAAAAGAAAGACTTTACTTACATATTATTTGTCCGAAGTGTCAAATAGGAGATGATGGTTCCGTGACTTTGCTTGAAAACGTTCATGGCAGTTTGGATCTTGTCAATGTTGGTGCTCTCACAAGTAATGACGAGTCCCTTCGTCTTGACCGTACACGTACACGGGGCCACATTAGATGGACATAAATTCCGTCCCAAACTGAACTCGGTCATCATGAGGAGTCCCATGACGACGATCACGTATAGCCAATGCCCCCTCATTTCCTATATTTCCTCTTCCCATTCACCACGTCCAAGTCCAGTGTCCACTCACTTACACACACAATCCACAATCCAAATCAGTACCTTTTCCCAGTCCTTGATCGACGAATGGCGGCCGTGGTTACATCACATCCTTAGCATCTCAACTTTGTCATACCTGTACAAATAGAGGGAAAAGGAGAAAAAACTGCAAATCAACAGTCACGAACTCACACAAAATAAAACGGCGTATACATACGTACATGTGTATAGTATCGGTCCTTTGAAATAGAATTCAACAACCCACATCCAACGTATGTCATTGTCTCTCTGTTTTCGGGTTCCTCAGTAAATAACGCACTCTATTTCTTTCTATACTCGCTATACCGTCTTCTTATTCTTGTTTCGTCGTTGTTTATTTTCTCCATGTATTGTGCATCTAGAGAATTTTCCCGGGGAAAAATCGATGTTTTCTTGCTTTTGCGAATTTCCCCTCCGTACATAACAACGATATGGAAGTACTGGAAGAAAAAGCATTTCGTTTTATACGATATCCTAATTATTGTCTCAAACGTGACTAACGAAAGTTTGCATATGCATTTACTTTATGTTTAACCGTATTATGTAACAAAGTAACATGCATCCGTTTCATACGTACAGGACAAACTGCTTTCAAACTGGTCTCTAGAAATTGGCATTAAATTTAAGGCGATTTTTTTTCTTGGTAGTTACTTGCTTTGTCGCGATGTCAGAAAGTATCATTTCCCTCTCTTTTTAGCGGATGCAAGTTATTTACCTCATTTTATAACAAGTATATAAACCTAAAATTGACGCTGAAATTTCAGGGTTATTTTCTTACATGTAAACTTAAGCTTGTGTGTAGAAATCGATACAAGTACAGGGAGTTTGTCATATGGACAATTCATTTAGTTGAATTTTTTCAAGGAAATTCGAGGACAGAGATTGTCTTGAATGTACATAAGTGAATGACGAATTATTTGATTATAACAAAGTAGTATACAGTTCCTGTGTATCTTTCACTTTTTCTAGAGCTTTCACTTCAGCCTTTACTTAGTGCATCAGATAAATTACAATAGAAAACTACAGAGAAAGGGGATTTTATTTCCTCATTAAATACAGTATAAAGGCACAGGTTGTTGTTACTTTTTCCGTCTTTGCATGTGCCTCTTTGTATTTGTTCTTGGATTTCTATTTCTTTGACTCAGATAGGAGGGACATATATAAATGCAATGTACAGTACTAGGGAGAATGAGCTTGAAGGAGAAGCGGTAGAAACTTTTTCTTTGAGGGTTAGTTATTTTATTTTATTTTACTTCTAGCGTAATAGTAAGCCTGCGCCTCGTTTGTACTTGCACAGGAGATGTGTAGTGTATACAATGAACATTGTAAATAGGACGACGGTAACAATAAAGATGTTGCCGCAAAATATCTAGAACTGTGTAATATAAGCACAGTGTGTGTTGAATATAAAAAAAGAAAACTTGGGAGTGTGCCTTCTGTGCCGTTGCTTATAGCTTCATAGGTATTTACTTTTATGGTTCTCGAAGGATGGATAAACAACGAAAAAAATAGAAAAGGAAGGAAGTCGAAACAGTTATTGTGTGAAAAGAAAGCTAGTTTGCACACACAGATGCAACCAAACTATTTCCTTATTTTGCCTATTCCACTGGGTCAGACTAGACCAGAAAAAATTACCATTCCCCCTCTATTTCCCCTCAACTGTATATGTAAATACTATGTATAAATGTGAAAGTGGACCGGCGAACCTGTACAATAACTGTACATATACTTTGTACGATACGGAATGGCGTTCACTTTTCACTGAGTTTTGAGAACTGAACTGAACTAAGCTGTTTCAGTGGCTGCTTTATACTTTTCTCCGCTGTCTCCTTTCTTTTCTCTGGAGATTAAAAAGAGAAGCAGATAAAGACACATCCATAAAAGCTGGTCGGCAGACAGAGACAAACAGCAAAGAGTGAGCCAAGAGAAAGAGGACAAATTATGGGAGAAATTCTCAAGTCTGAAGTCGTATTTATTTTCATCATTCGCATCAAAGACTGGGACAGCAAGAGTCACTCTCTTAAAGTGTCAGAAATTCTAAATTCGAATATTTAAAACTAGATTTGAATCTGAATTCTTGTTTTGATTTTAGTATTAAGACAAGAAACAGTCTTAGGTTGAATTTCGTGAGCAACTTTTGCTTGTTCTTTATTTTTCCACGGAATATATACTGCATCATGACTTGAAAGAAAGAATAAGATGGAAACTGTTTCCCTGACAAAGCAACTGTGGCCGTCTTATTAAGTCAAAAATAAACTACTGGCTATTTTCAATATCTAATTTGGCACATACGGTGTGCAGTTCAAAAAATCAAGGTTGTAATGTACATTAGGAAAGCATGTACCAGTGGACATCATTGGTCATTTAACACAAAGTAAAATTGCAAGTATATAGTGTCATTTTTTCTGTTGACAATGAAATCTCGACCTGTATTTACATGCAGGTAATAAATTTTACAGGTTTGGGAAGTTGGGTACCGATTAAGGATTTAATTTTGTTATTTCTGATTTGCTATCAATTTATGAAATCTTTCTTTACTTGCTAGTTCACTTTATTATGCGCTGCAAAATTCATCAAATCCATATCAAATGCTGAATCTCTCGAATGTTAAAGTTGCTCTATCTTTTCTAACATAAAAGAACATGGATTGAATAAGATTTTTTTGGAGCCATCTATCTAGATTAATACATGGGGAATCACCTACAAGCTTAATCAATCTAATTAAAATAGAAGGAGTAAGACGAAGGGAGAAAGGAAGAAGAAAAGTGTGCTGACTATGGACAAAGACGAAGGTAGTATATAGTAGGGGGCATCAATCTATCGGCAATAACAAAGCACTCTTTCCCCTACTCTTTTCTTGTTCCTACATGACTGTAGATGTGGATCTTGATAGCAACAAATATTACTAAACTCAAGCATTAAGAAGATAAAGGCGATGTACTTAGGCAGTGGTTCAGACTCTTTTTTGAGCCCAACCTTTTTTCTTCTCGTTCACAATAATTACGTTTTAAGCTCTTCAGGTGGTGATTTTCGTATTCAGCACAGTGTATTATACTCTACACTATAATGCACTGTGGCGGTTAGTATAGTTATCTAGAGATTTATTCATCAGGATTTCAGAGAGATTTTATTCTTCTTTTTTTAACTTTCTTCTGTAGGTTTTTAACTCTAAACGAATAGGTTTACCAGTGAGATGAAAATGGAATGCAGAGTCCTTTTTATATCTAGTGTGTAATTTAATGTAGAATGGGAAATGTGTGCAATGTATAATATATTATAGTCAGATTCAACATTCAAGCAGCAGCAACAAGTATCGCCTGTGTACCATGGGAATGTAGGCGGGAGAAGTCATACGCACACAGCTTGGGAGAAGGAGAAAAAAAGGAATTTTTGAAAAGAAAGTCGGGGATGAGTTTTTTCTCCAACTTAATCTGTTCCTCCAAAGACGAAAGTAAACAGATGTAGATTTTACTTTCCAGATTCTCCTATGCATGTAAGTACATTGTACATAATAATGATGCACTTGGGATGGTGAAATTCAAATTCAGCTACCATACACATATAAGTTTACGTGTTTGCTGCTACCAACTACTTGAGTTTGGAATTCTCATACCGTAAAGTAAACATTGTACGACAATGCAGGTTGTGGAGGCCGGAGCTTGTTCTGTGTACACATACATGATAAGTCCTTTAAAATCCAACTAAATTTCAAGGAGAACAGGAGGCATTGTACAGGTATAAAGTTAAATTTGAAGTTGGAGTCAGAGTTAAAAATTCTCTTTCATTCATTTTCATCGTCATGAACCAGAAAAGTGAATTAGATACTCGCACACATACTTGGATGTACATGTATGTATATCTACATAGTATATAGGTATTATGTACTTTGGCGGAACCTTACTTCATGTTTTGCCGTAATCTTTTATCTTTTCATGTAATAAGCTTTTAAAAATTTTATTCACTACTCACTTTAATAACAGTGAGCACAGGTATCTATATCAGGCCGTAAAATATCAGAGTACACGTACATGTCCTACTTTTTTGTTCGGAAGATACGAATTAAAGACAGGAGGAAATCGAAAGTAAAATTTACTGTATCATCCCTGAAATTTTTGCACGAGTTGAAGGAGAGGGCTCAATAAAGTTTATGACGTAACTAGTAACTACTCAGTATGAAAACCATTCCATGAAACAAGATATATTGGAAACTTCGAATTGCCTTAGATTTTAGATCAAGTAGAACGAGTAAAGGGTTACTTTTATTCATCTTTATATTATGTCGTTTGGTTGTAAATTAATTGACAGATATTCTTTTGTTTCTTAAAGAGCATCTTTACGTGTATGTATTCAAGTTAGGTAGGTTTGGAAGCTTGAGATTCGAAAAATCGGCATATTTAAGTAGCTTTTTACAACACGTACATTACTCAAAACAGCAAAAGCATATTCAACATATCGCCAACATTAAACAACTAAAACGAAGAAAATGAGCACAAGATTTATGAGAAACCCCTGGATTATAATTTTTAGTATACGCGGAGAATATTTAGGTGTCACATTCAGACGTTCATTTTATCTTTACTCTTCTGACCTTCCTTCCTGTTTCACGCCGTGATTCCCACTATTTGGCATGTAAGTACATATACATAATACAGACTGCTAGGAGTAAATGTATGCATACATACATAAATAATGTGAGTGATTCGGCGAGTAGCTCTTAAAATGAGGTTGTTGGTTGTTGGGTAAGTGTTGGCTTTGATATCAAACCATATTACTTTATATAATTTATATCACGGCACCGTGAAAACTGCACTTTGTGTGTCGAATAGCTACGAACTTAGGTGACTGTATCTATATAGTATCGCTGTAAACTGTATTATAAGTACACAGTGATCCTACAGTTTGTATACCTAAATGTGTGTGGATTTCTACTTTGAAAAGGTAAACACATCTCTCAAATTTCGATGCTTCTTCTCTTATTTTCCAACTTCACAAAACCGAGGTTTTCCATGATGTTTACATAAATGACGAGAAGTATTAAAGTTAAAATACGGCGTACGAAGGGGTATATATGCATACACATATATGTGTGTGCATACACAGACACCAACAAGCATACAATTTTCAAAATTCAAAGTGAAAGTGAGTTGAGTTTCGTCGAGAGTTGTTAGTTGCGAGAATTTTTGGTCGCCTTTCTCGCTATGAATTTGTTTTGTGTATGGCTTATGGCACAGTACGGACTACTCATGGAACACATCTGCATTTATATCTTGTATGCATATTACCATAGTTGTAGTACAAGATATTGTGTAGATTGTAGGCAAATTAGATATAGATGAGTTTATGTGGGAAAACGCATGATTGAACTAGTTGCTTCTAGCGACGAACTCAGAGCTCGTATTTTGTATTCGTATCCAAATTTTGTGGCACGATGACAACGAAACGAAACGACTTTCACTATGACACTATATAATATTACAGCTCGAAGGATAAGTCTATTCACTATTCATAGTGTAGTGTGTACTGCTCACAAATCGACTAGGGTTACGTGCTGTGTTCAACACTCAACATTCTACCACTTTTAGACTGGAACTTACGATTAGGCTGTTGGATGTTGTCGGCTCCTGGGAGAAAGGAGAGTGAAAGGACGGAAAGAGCGTTTTTAAGCTTTTCAAACTAGAAAGTTGGGAAATCCTTTGGACACGGGCAGGTGGTAAATGGATAGAAGATGACTAGTTCGTTTTCATATGTAGGTATACTTTTGCAGTATATATACATGTATTTATGGCAGATACATGTATTGAATAGCTACTCTTTACATATATAGGTATCATTTTATAGCTACTTTCCCTTGTTCCTCCTCCTACTTTCAAGGGAAGTAGCAGACAAGGGCAGTAAAATCCAGAATCTAATGCAATAGTTAATGACAAGAGCGCTCAACTTGGGGCTTTCTTCACTGTATGCATTACTTTGTTAGATTACGGAGGTTTAACAGCGAGGATAGAAGTGATGCTTTAAATTTCTTATGCTTCTCTCGAAATATTTGACAAACGTACAGTATGTTAGACTAGCATGTATATTTTAGGTTGGAGTTAATTATAAGTTGTAGTAACGTAAGCCCATATTTTATATCAAACCTCTCTATCTATCGTTTTACATTGCTTCCACTAGGTATGAAGTATAAATTCAGTAAAGTAAAAACCTAAAACTATCAGGGGTTTCCTCTCCGTTTTTAACATCGGAGACAGTTTGAGCATTCAAGGCAGCAGAGCGGAAAAGGGCAAGAGGAAAGGTAGAACCTTTTAGTTTTCCCCCTTTCCTCTCTGTACAGATATAGCTCGAGTTATAGTTTCCTTCCTCACTCCCGAACCATTGTATTTCAAAGGGAATTCTGTACGTCTGCTGTCTTCATTTAAAAGCATGAATCTTGTCTCTTGTCATGCTTTCTCTTCTCTCTTCTGTACCCACTTCTTTGTCCGTTGGTTTTCATTGCCATTGTCTGATTCTCATCCTCTCCTTGATAATTTATGACGGCTATTGTCTCGAAAATAATGAACCAAATTACGCATCCGATAAAATTCATTACAAGTTTCTGTACAATCTGAGACAGTTCAATCTTGAATGTGAGAGGTTTGTCATCATCATATTATTTCCATTGCCTTGGCCTGTAATTTCGTGGGAGTTAGCAGCCCTACCTTATGTTGTCTATCTATATACGGGTACTAAATTGAAAACGACGAAGAAGGTTTTTAATGGCTGTTTCAAAGCCAAGGCTAAAACGTGTAGGGCGGGTACTGCAAAAATCCCACGTTCGAGTGCGGTGTGTGAGCATGTGCTTGTGTGTTTAAAAGATATAATGGAAAAGTGTGAGAGTGGAAAAAATTAATCAACAATGATTGTTTACACTTGTGTGAAAAAGTGTGCGTGATATTATTGTGCAACCCTGAGTTTCGTGGTTTTCTTCCAGGTTAGGGAAATGCACGAATTCATTTTTCATTCCTTCCATTAAATTATTCTGCACAAGAATTCAAATGGCAGGGTTTTCTGATAAAGCGGTAGCTACCTGTAACTTCTAATGATAAGTGTTTTATTTTGCATTTTCCTTTTCTTTTCCGTCTCTTTTTCCTTACTGTATTGTAAATTGGATGTCGGTTCCTAAGCATTATAACAGTATTATAAAATAATATTTTTACTTTTGTGCGCCTGAGTGTTTTTTCTTCTGTTCTTATCGTTTTTGTGTTTAGAAACGACAGGAAAAACTACAGGTAGCAGGCAGATAATGTGAAAGTAAAATATTTCAGGCTTTTGTACGTTGGAATAAAATTTATTTACTTAAATTTTTCGCAGCAAGTTACGCTCTTCTAAACAATGTTGTAATGTACTAATGTTTTTTGTTCCTCATGAATTGGAATAAACCAAAGGAGTGCAGTAATTTACATTTACGTAAAATAGCGAGTGCAATTTATCGTAGTGAAACCCTAGTTGACTGTACAGCTTCAAACTGGTACTAGAGAGATGTTGAAATGATGAAAGAATTTGAATATTTTGAAGAACTCTCTTCAACTGTTGATTCGTTTTCTTTATTGTGCTAGCCCAATTTTTCGTCCAAATATTTGCTGTATTTTTTTTAACATCTTACTTTGTTCTTTAGAACATTAAATGAATCAGCAGATAAATTCTAACTAATACACCATCGTATTTCCTTGAGAATTTTTATGTTTTTGAATTACTCTGACTGTTTTCAAGTGAAAGGGATAATTATACCAAACATGCAAATCAAGATCCCATTATGAAGAGTCAAATCTCTCTACATATTATGCATAGATATAGTAATGAACATTCTGTATTAACAGCTTGTAAATTTCTAATTGTAAATAGTGCAGTGTCTCCGATAGGTTGCTTGTTTCTGGGCTAGCAGCTAATAAATAAATTGGATCTCAACATTTCCAAGGTTCTTTTACTGTTGGGCCGTTACTGTACATTGCAGTTTGTCCCTTTTATTCGATATTTTGTGTATATTTTTTTAGTTTGTTGCCTACTACATCCTTTTCTCGCAGTTCTAAGAAATATCCTCTGTATGCATGGTACATGCAAAACACAGTGAGCTAGATGGTGTCTAGGTTTCTACAGAAGGAGGAACGAGAGCTTTGTAGAAGCTTCCATTTTTGTTCTTTTTTCCTTGCCTTTCCTTTGTATGACGCAACACGCATCAAACTAATGACGAGTCGTTCCAACGTCTCAACAGTATCTGTTATCTTCCATCTTCCCATAAAACTTGCGTTTTTCTTGGAGAAATGTCGTTTCAACTCCGACTTTTCTTTGTGTACACTTTGTATTATCTACTTGTCCTTATGTACATAAGGTTTTGTTTTCTGCCTGCGTTTTCGGCTTCGGCCTTAATGATAAGGACTAGAATCAGGATAAGGACAAGGATAAAAAGTGAAGGGAAACATGAAGGATTTCCTTTCTTAATTTTGTTCTTCCTCGTCGTGCTTTATCCTTTACGTCCACCTTTCTCTTCCCAGTTTTATATTCCCTAGTCGTCAACTCATCAAATCATGCATGTGGAAGGCACAGGGGAGGTGACTCGTAAAATCACAGTACACGCACAACCTTGAGAACTCCAAAGTAAGACGCAGATTCAAAAATCTAGTCAAATAAATTTATTTAGATAGGGAGAAGGAAAATGGAGATGCATCTTGAGCTTGTGTATACTCTGAACTTTAGGATTTCATACCTTGACTTTCTTCCACTTAAATCATTGATTCCTCATTGAATTTGATCAGGTTACTCCATGGAAAATACACATTCGACATTAGGATTTTAGAAAGAAGAGAGTGCAAATGAGAGAAATAAATAAAGTCGAACAAAGCTTGTAGTGTTTGTCTATGAAATACGGAAATCTTCCAGTTAAAAAGACGAACTAAACTGTGATGGTATCCAATTTACAGTCAAGTTCAACTCAAAGTTCGACCTTCCACTTTACCCCAAGGTGACGGGAAAAGAGGGGTTGTGTACAGAAGGATCTACAGTACATCTCGTCTATTACTTTAAATTTCATCGTCTTATACTTTCTTACTTTTTATGCAACAATTGAAAGTGTAGGTTCGTTGGTACTAATCAGAACAACTCAAAAATCCAAGTACAAATTGTGAATGATAATATTGATACAAGGAAAACTGTAAAAACATCAGCTGTCGAATTCTTCAAAATATCTGAACATGAAAAAATGTGCAACTATTATCTAATTTGTGTAGTCCAAGTACGAATAAACGTACTCTGTAGTTTAAAATTACAGTATGATAATAATAATGTTAGCAAGTTTTTCATTAAGCATTAAAGCAAACTTTTGAATAAATATCCAATTCATCAATCTATATCTCGCTATATCTTAGTTCGTTATGCTCAAGTTCTATTGTATAAAGCTTTGAACCGATAGATAAAAAGGGAAAGCGCAAGATTCAGACCAAATACCCGAGTCACACCGTATACCTTGTAAATTCTTTGGTTGGTCGGTTGGCTGTTGATTTGGTTTAGTTTTCTACATTGTAGATCGGACTCATGGAGAAAACAGTAGAAGAAATGAAAGGGCGTGTGAAGAACCTGTACATGTATGTGCGCACACAACATACATGCATCGAATAATATACATATATTATACACCTCTTTCAGTAGGTTCAAATAGGAAAACCGCAAAGACTTGAAACTTGCAACTTCCGCCACAACGTTAGCGAAAGTGAAATCGAATTTCCTCTGCTTGGAACTCTCGTCCGCATCTCTGTTTTCTTCTTTCTACAGCCTACTTTGGCAATATATTATTATGTTTATATAAATCAGTATACGATGCTTGTGTATAAATTGGGCTTGTTTTGTATTTTGTGAATACTGTGTACGTATGTATAGTGAATTTGGGGAAAACGCATCACACGGGCGAAGGATTTATGTGGGAAAATACTTTGGCATCCCAGGCCAGACAGATGAGATCAGAAGAGAAGAGAATAGATGCACGACTATATTGCTTACTGCTTATTTGTGAATATTTTCACTATATGTGCCAAAATGCACATACAGCTATACATTTCAGACCGGCATCCGCCGGGAAGAGGGAATTCAAACGCATCTTCTTTTACTTTACAACACAGGGAACCCAAGGCATGGTAACACAAATAATATAGGCTGGCCATAAACACAGCCAGCTCCCGGAAACAAAATTTCATCAGAGAACGGCGTACTGTACGATACTCACGTGGATAGTATAATATTTTACGAAGCCAATATTCTATGCACGGACAGAGTAAAGGAAAACGGAATTGAGATGTGATGAGAAAATGCGAGAAGGCAAAAAAATGCGGAGAGAGATCCACTTTTGAGATTCATCATCACATGAAATTTTACACCATACGCGTAAATTTCTTCCTTTTTCCTGAATTTGTTTTCCTGTTTCCTCGAAACCGTGAGATCTAATTTGGTGTTGGCATTGGTGTTGGCAGTCCGTCACATCCATCTAATAACATGACATTACAAGTGATGGAATTGCATCAAGACATGCTGTTTAGTTGTAGATATTTAACTATGTGTGGAAACATGATTCAAATTAGTGGATCTTTTCTGCAGTTTCTCCATGTCGTGTCATGCCTTGAGTAATCTCGGTCATTCGAAGTTATGTACGCCGGACTTGATTTGGAATATTAAATATCGCCTACCCAACTTGTAGAATTTTAAAAAATAAAGAAATTCCAACACGAATGCACTACATGCAGGAATTTCTATTTTGCACTTTCGACGTTCGACGCCAAATGTGCAATTGAAAATCCAAAGCGTTCTTGAAAACTTTTTGACAACTTTTATAAGATTGAAGGAAAACAAGTCGAAACAGGCGTAAGTTGTGAGTTAAGAAGGAATGGAGGACTTGGACACGTTTCTTTCATATGGTCCGTGACTTCCAAGTTTATTTCTACGTGGTTGAACTCTTATTTAATATTAAGCTGTCCAATGCTAGTATATTATTTGAGTTAAAAATTCAGTTTTAAAACTTTTAATTAAGTTAAATGCAGAATATGAATATTATTCAAATTAAATTCTGTATTCTCCGTCAAGGCTTTAGTAACTGATGTTCAGGTCATACTATGATAACAAAATTAGTCACCAATGAATACAAACTGATTACGTGTTTTAGAGACTTTTAAAAATTGTTATCAAGTATGCATTGTTTGTAATTTATTTTCTTACTGTACTTTTTCTCTTATACTTTCGTCCGTGTCCGGTGATGAAAAAAACTTTTTGCTAACGCCCAAACACGTAAATAAATCATTGAACTGAACTGAACTCGAAAGTCAGAAAAAAAAGTTTGCAGTCTAGATAAGATAAATACATGAGCTAATTTCTTGGAACATATTATGTACTTGCTGAAAAGTATGTGAAAATATTGGATCATATTCTGAGCAAGTAATTAATGAGTAGTAACCCCAAAAATGCAAAGATTGCTTACTCTGAGTTGCTGTTTTTCGTCCAGATCTGATTTTCTGTAGTTATCTCTAATCATAGAGTTGGCTTACAAGAAAACAACATTCAAAAATAATGTTTACTCATGGATTGCAAGTTGGCAAACTTTTTTCGCCGTATTTGTCTTGTTCTGCTACTTCGTTAGACGTTGAAATTAGAAAGTTTGAACAAAGTTGGAAACCTTGAAAAAACCTGAAAGGAAGTAGAATCGCTGAAAACTGTCAAGATTTTGTTTAAAAAATCAAGGCATGAATCAGAAACTTGAAAGTCGTTTTCTACGGAAACGGGCTTATGGTGTGTACATGGACTGGATTTTTTATTTATCGTATTTGTTTAATCGTTTATTCATACTAAGAAATCCCATCATAATCCATTGCACACTTATACTATTGTATAAACTATAAACCCTGATGACTTGATAGATTGACCTGAATATTACTGAATTTCGCAACTGTAACGAAAAGAATGCGGAAAGTTATAAGGGTTGTGTTATTTGCTTTTGATATAATGTTCATAAGAGTCACAGCTTATAGCTTTATCTATTATTATACATCATAAACATTGCTCAATGGAAAGCATACCAACAATATTAGTCTTACAACTGATTTGTTCTATATGTGCATTTCAGTATATTCAGAAATGAGAGAGAAAAATGAGCGGTATATACAATTATTTGTCGTTTCTATTAGTACAAAGTTTGAACTTGTTTTCTGTTGATCCAGACTTCCTCCGAAGTCCGATTCCAAATGTAGGTCTAACTTAGGATGATCCATCATAATTAGTTATTCGTTGTTGTGATACAGTTTCGCTGAAAATACGTATGAGTTTTTGCATTGGCTTTCGGTTTTGCTCCCTTTTTTCTGTTGAAAATGAGAGTGTCGTCATTGTTTTACTCTTTCTATTTTTCTCCGTTGCCGAATGAAAAACATAGAATCGAATAAGGCAATTTGTACACCAAGTCAAATGCTCGTGCATTTGCGAATTTTCGCTCTCGCTGTTTTGCCACCGCCGATTGTTCGATTTTCACGATGTCTAGGGAGGAGAACTTTCGATATGATGTACTCTCTATTTTTATTGAGATGGTGATCCAAATTTTACTTTCTCCATACAAATAGATGGCGAAAGTAAAATTTGGATCACCATCTCAATAAAAATAGAGATCATATCCCATTCATACCTTCATTATATTACATATGTATGTGCGTTATATTTTATACATGTATAAAATGTAAGGCAAAGGTGAAAAAGATGGGGATGTAACTTGGACTTATACATACATTGTAATAACCACAGGTACAGTAGACCATCAAACTGTTGGGTAGGTTTGCACAATGCATACCTACATATGTAAACAATGAAAATAAAAATACCATAAGTAGAGAATTCGTGACTTGTCGTTATCTATAATTGTATTCTTATAGTGCAAGTTAGCCGTCCCTCATTGTAGATCATTAGTGGCCGTCATTACCAGGTAAAACAGAAGACAGAGCAGAACAAGTAACACCTTAAGCTCCAAACACTAAGCTAGAAACCATCACCATAGTCGTTACAGTGTATGTATATGGGTTATACTGATGTATGTATGTAAAAGGAACAGAACAGGGAGAATGGAACTTTGACGGATAATGAGACTGACGCAAGACCGCAATCATCGGCGACGGGTTTCCATTTATTAATTTGTTTATACACATTACATGTGTATATGTAAGTATGAACATGGGCACTGAGGAGTCGAACGCCGGTCGACTAGTGAGAAAGAGAAAAGAATTGCAAGCGGTGAAAGTGGTGCTGCTTATAATGATACATAATGGCAATGAGAGTGATGAAAGGTGACATAAAACATTTGCGATTCTAAGGCAATACTACTTATATCCACACATGTATGTACAGTACATGCAATGCATGTATTTGCACTTTGAGCAGCATTTGGGAGGTTTTACAATGAATAAATAAATGTATCTAGACATTTCTCGTAGAAAACATCCAGTTGCGAAAGCTTATTTAGTATACAATAATGGCAATAGCGTAGATAGTTAATTACTGTGTGGTTCAAGCCATCATGGCAAATCATCACTCTATTGCATCAAACATCAGACAAGCCTTTGTCCTTTATTTATAAATTGTTGTTGTAATTGTTGAATGATCTGTTCAGCCTGTCAGTAACTAATTTTCAAATAACTAAATTAAGCACAAGCACACGTAGAAAAGCCACATGTACGCTTCAGTATGTATATTTCTTACGAAAAATCTTTACATGACAAACATCAAACAATCATGATGCTCATTAGTAGAAAAGGTCCTCAATTGTACAATCTAGGGAACAGAAGAATAACAGAAGAGTAACTCTCGACGTTACAGAAACAGAGTAGACACGTTACAGAAATCTTCATAATATAACGTAATGATGCATAGTATGTGCACATATTTAGATGTCATAAAAGCTTGAAAAATCTGTCTGGAGAATTCTTTATCTTTTCCTTATAACGTTGTTCAAATAGATTATGCACTAGGTGGTTCAAACCTCCCAAACGATGAAATCCTTACCAAGCTGTAGTTAAAAAGTTACTACTGACTGAGAAAACCTTTAAAAAAAATATTTGATAAAAATCCACAAATTCTTAGGCGTTGCGCAAAGAGGTCAAAGTTTGGCCTTCTTAAATACATACTAAAATTTTTTTTTGAAAAATCTGAAAAAATTCAGGATGGTAGGCAATGCGATTTAAAGCATATTTTGTCATTGCAGCAATGGTCTAACTTTGAAACTTTGACTTCTAGAGCGATCCGCGCGAGGAGATTTTCAATAAAGAAAGCTGAAGGTGAAATCTTTAAATCGATCTAACGGTCTTGCGGTTCAAAATAGAATGTTGATTATTTTATGAAAAATGGTCAGAATTAAATGCTCTTTCTATCTACTATATTGAAAAAGCTGTGAAATGAATTTTTTTTCCTTAGCTGACCTCCAATCTTTGATCTCTTTGCGAAACATCTAAGAATTTATTGATTTTTACCAAATATTTTTTTTAAATGTTTTCTCAGTCAGTAGTAACTTTTTAGCTACAGCTTGGTAAGGATTTTATCGTTTGGGAGGTTTGAACCACCCTATTATGCGCTTCATCCGGAAATTGACTCCTTCTCTATGCCACGGAGGCTTTTCCTTGGAGGTTGTTTCCTCTTGAGTCGGAATACTCAGTTGGCAAAAAAGACTAGTCGTTTCTATGAAAATCTTCGTTTTCCATACATAATAGAACATGCTATGTAATGACATTACGCATTACCCACACACATATTAATATCTGCTCTCGACATGTAAGTATATAGTTAAGTAAACATAATGGAAATTTAATTCAGAACTAGGCCCTGGCTGTGCTTTTCCCCTCTCTTTTTTTTCTTGGAGAGCATGGCATATGCACTATTGGGGCTATGCTACTTCAATATCTTGAATGTTATTGTGATATTACTCCAGATATGGGATAAGAATATATTCCGATGCGATATGAGATAGATAGCACAAAATTCAGTACGATGCAGCACAGTGTGAAGAAAAAGCAGAGTCGAGCGAAAACATTAAGAGAGATTAAGCGTAAAATAGACGGATAGACTTTATTATTATTATTATTACTGTATTTGTGCATGTGGATGAAGAAGAAAAGGGAAAAGAAAGGGCTTGTATATGATTATGCTGAAAAGTGTAAAGCAGAGTGAAAATGGAGATGGAAAGAATGGAGACGTGAAAGTGATTGACCTACTTTTACCTCGAAATTTTGTTACGGCTTCGCCGCTTCTCCCCCATTTCGACTGAGAGTGAAGTGATAGAGAGAGAAAGAGAGTGAGGGAAGCCAAAGTGGAAGAGTGAGAGCGAGAAGGAGAGCTTGTAATATCATTTTCCTATTGTGTAGGTAGACAAAAACGTGAAGAAAAGGAGGAAGACTGTGGAGGAGATGGCACATGACAATATTTTGTGCACATTTCCTACTTTCTCTACTTTTGAGTTGCCTCGTCTTGGTTTGGACTGCATTTATGTATGTACATTGTACATACATGTATTCTGTCTCCCTGGCTGCTACTCTTTTCGCCTGAGTAAACTGTGACAGTTTTTTACTCTATTATGGGATTTTGTGTGTGTGTAGTGTAGGATCTTGGATCTGCGTTTGGAGATTCCTTCTTCCTCTCTTTCTTTACTCCTCACTGCCTGTCTCTTTCTGTCCCCATCATATTCGTTTAACCAGGGCAATTTCAAACTCTGATTACTTGACAACGTGAACGGAAGCGAGACATGTGACTTGAATGTTCAATGAATAAATAGGTGGTGGCACAAAAAGTGTCGCGGAAATGGGCTGATATGAACATGCACAGGGTAGACTTTCTTTTCATGTGTACACTGAGAAGATAATAATGACAACAAGCACAACTTATACATGTTTATTAGAGAGGTTCCGTGTTGGACAGAGAATTTGTTTGCAGTCGGTTCGTAAAAATGTCCAATATTTTGAACAGTAACGTCCGCAGACAGTTATTTTGCATAAAATAATCAAATATTATTTTACAGTTATTGCTATTCGTTTGTTCTCCAATATTAGTGCAAAATTTCTCATTGCGCAAAATCTACATGTTATTTTTTTCTACGTTGTATTATTATACCATGTGCTATTCATGGAGTTGTTATTTATTGGAATGGAACATAGAATTTATTTTTCAAGATTGAATTTAAAAGTTCTGAAGGAAAACTAAGTATTAGGCAAATCAAATGGCTTGTAGTTTGATCCATGGGCAGCCATTGCCAAATCTCTCAATCTCATATACGAAGACTGTTTGTGTTCATGTTAAATTTCAAATATAGTAATAGATATATGTAACTGTGTGCACATATTCATGTAACCTTAGCTCTCAATATCTTCAGTCACAATCATAGTTACAACAATGGCAATTTTACCTCTTTTCCTTCTCACTTCAACCGTCTAACTTGAAGTTGATTGAGGTACTGAGAAAGAATCCACGGCTACCAACTCCGTTTTTGTCAATTCTTGCCATTATATTATTTCCACGCATTTCGTTTTCCTTCCTCTCTTTTATCGGAGTGCAGTGAATCGATCAAAACATTTTCATACATATGATTGATTTGGATAATGGATAGGATCACCATTAAAATTGTGAATGGATTGATTTTTGGAGGAAGTGATTCTACTTACATTCCAATTCAAAATTTATCCTGACTAGATCGTTAAAATTGCAAATCTCCTGGAAATTCTCAAAAGCGGGGATGATATTTAAGTCAGCTTATGGCTACAGTAATATTAAGATTGAGTGAGGTGAATTGTAGAGTAGTGCTCGTATTCACTGGTACCATCTTCTCTCTTATCAAATTATCATTGCATCAATGCTATTTTAAGCTACAGAATGTTTATGGCTACATAAATACATGATGGTTAAACGAGACAAGAGACAAGGACAAGCAAAAGACGAAGGAGAAAATGAACCGTCAATCTTTCTCTGTTCTCTTCTATACTGTTGTCCCTTCCTTTTCTTGTGTGTCAGTTATCATTTATTCAATTACTCCCTAATTTCTTTAATGTTTCACCTACTTTCCCTTTGACATTCACTAGCTGCATCGAGCTCATACTGTGTTCACCATGTACGTGGACTTACTTTGGACAAATTACCACTACAACTTCAAAATTGTGTTCTGTGTAAATAAGCACAGTCTAATATACTCCTTTGTCTAGGTAGAAAAATTTCTCGTCAACTATTTCGTGAATGCACACACTACACACCATGCATAATATGCTTACATTATAAAATGTATTACTTTTGGTTGGTTGGGCATTGTACCGTAAAAACTCAAATAGTACGGCTACCGTACTATTCGAGTTTTTAGCCATAGAAAGTATGTACATACAATACAATCAAATGGTAAAATCAATGGCATGCCGTACTATTTGAGTTTTTACGGTATGTTACACAGTAGAAAAATGAGTCTTTGTACATAGTTCATAGTTATAGCTGACGTGAGCTCTCGAGCCTAAACTCCAGAAAAAAAACTTCAAAAATACAGACTTGTTCGTCTTTATCATCATAACAATGCGCCTACCGCTTACCAATATACATATGCATTCTACTCCCTTGATGTTTATGGTCGTATAGTAATTAAATTGATGGCATTTTCTCGAGAAAAAATATCTCTCTCATTTTTCTTCGTCCTCATATACATAACGTTTTAGCATTATTGTATCAAATTCCTCATTCCAAAAATGGTCGTGAATCGCGAGCTTGTTTAGTGCTTATATTTTATGTATGTACATGACTTACACTGCTCGGTCATAGCATGCGGTTTTTTAAGTACGTAAACTTTGTCTTGAAGTTATGTTGTGTTTTTCTATGTTGTTTCTAATAAGTAAACTATGTATAAGAAGAACGCCGGGGCTGAAACTATAATATTTCGTTGCAGGCTTTGGTGACATACATACATACATGCTTGCTTAGTGGTTGTTATTGGTAATGTTATGGCCAGCTATACTTTGTCAGTAGGCTTAAACGTGCTTCAATAACACATTTTATACCCATCAAAGACGTAATGACTTCCACTATGAAGTGGACAGCAACTAATGTAACGGGAGAAATAAATGAGTGAATTTAGCCGTCGTTCATTCTGAGTGTAGCAGAGTGAACAGTGGCTAAATAAATACTTAGGGTTAAGAGCTCACTATCAAATGAGTAAAGTAAGCAGTGGGAAGAGAAAACTGGTATATAATGCTGGTATGTGCAATACAGAGTCGTAGTTTTCTCTTATTTCGTTTCAGCTCTATCAAGCAGCATTGTCCTGTAAATTGTGACATATTAATCTTTTGTCATGCATTGTCACAAAGTTTGACTACATTGCTAATGTCAATGTTTGGGATCCTCTTTTTAATCTTTGTTGTTTTTCTAAAGAACTTTATTCACTAGGATCTTCGTCATGTTGAATTTTCGTCGTTTTTTACATTATCCTTAAAATTTGGATCTGGGAGTTGTTAGGGCAAGAGTCAGTCAACGAATCACAATTCTTTTTTCGATATCGGAGAAGTTTCTTCTGTGGAGAACGGATTTGTCTCGTATATACATAAGTGTATAAAGGAAAAGTTTAAAAATAGCCCATGGTGTGTTTTACATTATGTAAGGTTGGCCGAGACCAAAAAATATTGGGGGCTTTTTATCAACTTGTACAACTTATCTGTGGGCGTTCTCATTAGGCAATTTGGCTAATTATTCTGCGCGCGTATGATAAGAATAATGATAATAAGATGACGATGAGGAAACTTTCTCAATTTCGCCACATCCTTGTTCGCATTCATATCATAGGCAATCGTGTGAGGAAAAAGAACCAGGAGCAACCAGTGAATGCTTGACTGGCTTCATGTGGTTCCATTTCCCCTTCTTGACTTGTCTTTTAGAACAGAGAATGTGGAATCCCTATAGAGTCGCCCACAAGTATAGACAACGAGTAGACTGTATTTAGTCGGTTAGCTATAACTATCTATCTACGGTCTCCCTATTTCCAGTGAATCCTTTATTCGTGCATGACTAACCGGGGAAGACGGTGGAAAGCGAGCAACTTGTGGGAAGATTCTGCTTTCCCTTTCCCCTTTCGTTCACATGTTTAGGTGAAATGAAGACTCACCACGCAGACCTTCTCCTGACCTCAAACATGAATGTATCCATGATTCTGTCGAGTTGTGATTCGAATTTTGAGAACTGTGATAACATCATCAAAATCAAACATGCGTATGTACCTACAAAGAGGATTTGCATTGGTGTGTAGAGTTAAGGTTGTGCTGCAATTTACAATTCACAATTAAATTCCCCGAAAAATTTCGTACGAGGTTCTCCTCAAGGTTCTTGTGCCTTTTACACAGCTTTTTATGCAGTTAAGTAGGAGTTGGAGAAAGTGTTATTTGATTTCTTCTACTGATGGTTCCCATGTGTGACAGATGAGACTACTCTCAGACAAGACAGTATCTGCAGTTGGAAAAAGGACTATACAAAGTTGCGATAGCTATGTCTGCAACACAGGAACGTATAATAATTGTAGAATTACTTATATATACTAACGGCTGAGGAAACAATGAGCTGTGACAAGCCAAAGACAGTGCTATAAGCTGCAGCTGTGTAAGCGGTGGAAGTAGACATTGACATAGACTGTCTACTCTGCAAAGTTTGTATGTCCATTGTCAAAGTCAAGAAAAAGAACGAAAAGGACAAAAAAACATGAACGAAGTAGAACGAGGGAGAAAGTGCAACTGGCGACTAGCAGGCAACTGGCCGAGTGTCGTATTCCATTCCTATAGTGATTATTGAGTGCCACCGTCTTGAGTATTTAATGATAGAGAAGTAGATTCTATTAGATAGTTTTTTTATATCGTCGCCTATTTTCCTTACATGGCTCGAAGACTCTAAATAAATAAGTAAGCCGAATGCACTCGAGCTTTTCTTAGTAAGGCTATGTATATATGTACACTATATATACGGAAAATTATGTTTTCATGTGCCGCCAAAATACATTTTAGCATAAAGAATAGATTTTCTACTAATTATTATTGCTGTCATTAGTATTCTTGGAGTATGCTTCAGTACAAACATGTCTATTTATTGTGTTTTGTGCATGTTTGGAAATTTCTCTATACTTATTACCATCAGTTGTTTCTTATTACTTTTTTAATATTTTTCACCAGTGGCAATAATAAGCCCCCTTTTCCTTTCGTCTTTCCTGCTTTTGGTTTGGGGCATGACACATACGCAGGTACCAAAAAATAACAACACTGAGGACAATTTCTTTTCTTTTCAGCTTTGTTCCCTATTTTTACGTTTACTCTTGGAAGCCACGCGAGAATACAGTAGAATGAATGGTGGGAGTCATGCGACGGTCCAATTCTTATATTTTTTGCGAATTATACGACGTCTGTGGTAGTCCTTACGGTATTAAGTATAGCCGAAAGTCAGGCCAAAAGTCAAGGAATAGACTGTAGGCCAAGCGAAATAACTTTTTCCGGCCACTAGAACTAGTGGAATTGCTATTCTTTCCCTTTCACTTCATTCGTTGATGTTTTGACTCTTTGACTCTTTCACGTGGCCTGCACTTTGCTCAGCTGCTCTTTCACTCCATCACTTCATTCTACCCGTGAACCAGTCTACTCCTACTCTTATTTACATTCCTTAGATAATGGTTCATGCAGTAATTTATCGTTTTATATGCTGACTCCAAAGGGACAATAAACCGATTCAAAACCCTTAGCTTTAGCAAGGCGAGGATTGCATCACTACGGTATAGACAAAAAGCAATGCGGGAAAGAGGTGCAGGTTATGGGGTGGAAATAAAAAACGCCAAAATATTTTTTGCTTTAATGTACTCACGAATGAAAAACGAAACAAACATACAAAATTGGATGGAAGAACATGATTTGTCAGAATGTAATAAGCTGTGATGAACCTATTATGCATCGTAAGGGAACAAACAAATACTAATAGACAGACTTGAGACTTTTTATCTTCCGCAGACATATAAAATACTCAGAAATGGTTGAAGAAAAATAAATGAAATAAATAGAAACGTTTTTTGATAATGAATTGGCGTTTGGCATACTAAATATTCGGTAGGTCCCAAATGAAATATCCTATACTATACAATCAACAACAAAATATGTACGTACAAGGCAAGAGGCAAATAAGATCGTTCTGTGACGAAGTGACTTATTCCCCTCGTTGTTTGAAACCTTGTTTATAGACTTAGGAATAAATTCTCAATAGACTTTCTCTTCATGCTCGGAATATAAATGTAAAATAAGAAATCTTTGGCATTCTATGAAGTGGCTAAGTTTGGTTCAACGGTATAAAAACGGAAAGGGAGAGGGGGGGCGATGCAGAATTCATTGTGATTGTAGTGTTAGTACTATTTTTATGTGTTTTCCTTCATAATAGTCTATACGCCTTTTGGATAAAGTGTAACAAGTTTCTTTATGTTTGTTTGTAGGTATAATTTTCTTTTGTTGCCTCTTGTTTATTATTTTGAGTGTTTTTAGTTTGTATTTAGGTAAAATAATAATATTACGCACAGCAATATCTAAAGCTCATCTCCAGACTATTTGGCACGTTTTCTTTCCTGTTTCTTTCTCTTCAATGTGTAATGTACACCTACGGTTTTTTATAATAGAGAGGCTTGGTCTTGGCATCAATTTCACCTAAACTTTCATTCCCCATGCTGTGAGTTATTTATTTGTCCCCTGTTAGTATAATATTGATAGCATTATTGTTATTTACTACCGTATTTATGTTTAAAATTATTGTAAATTTTTACAGTGGCAATAATAATTGTGATAGCTGCTTCTCATTTCAGTTTAGTAGTAGCAACAGCTAAGGCAATGCAGCAATACGAAACAGTATAATATAAACTATTTTGCCAATCTCAACCTCAATAATATGTGTGCTGTATACATTGCATTTTCCCTTTACTACATGATTAATGATATAATTACTGCTGGCCATTTCCACTTGCTCATGAACTCCCGCCATGTTTTCCCCGGGTTGGGTACATAAATAATATAGGCAAACAATTCAAAGAGTAAAAGTAAATAAAGTTGACTGATTTGACTGTAAGATTTCATGGCATAATACATGGTCTCATTCCGTATAATCTACAAAAATTAAACAAAAAATAGCCATTGTGATCGCAGTTGTAATCGAGGAAAAGGAGGAACTAAAGGAACAGTATTAATTTAATTACCAAATTTCCTAAATTTCGTGCATATTACTGGTATTTTGGAGCCTGAAGTAATTTTGAAATTCTCCCACTTTAACTTTCAATTTATAGTAAATTAGAAATTTTTAGCTTTTAGCATTTATATAGTAATTATTGTATAGTCACGATTTTACTTGGGAATTTTACTTGCTTCTAAATGAAGTGCCACTGGCCAAAAAACAAGGATAAGATTTGACGGCTTATTTTTACAACGCACGGACTAAGTTCATGGGAAAACAGCTCAAACTGATAAGGAAAGCGGGCAGAGTGTGGGATTAGAAAGTGAAAGCAGACGGCGAGAAGAGGGAGAGTACAAGGAAATTCATGCATTTAAATTAGATTAGTGGAGACTGTGGCGCGTAATTTTCTCCCTTGGTTTTTTGGCCAACGATTTTGATTGCGTTGTGCATTGTTCGTTGCTTTTACTCCTACGTTTTAGGAAAACAACAAGAAAGAAATTTTAAACTTTATTATATGTAGCTATATTATATTCGACTAACAGAATGCTTGAAAAGCAAATACGCACATGCATTTACCACACATGTACGTGCAAAGTGTATGCATAGATTATAACGAAAAGGAACCAAGTTGTTTAAAAAAAATTAGATTGAAACAGTCTTTACTTTGGACTTTCCTGGTTATAAGTAAATTTTGACAGAATATACTGTGCGTTTCAAAAAGTGTTTAAAACTAGAGAAATATATACGGTAAAAATATTAAATTATATTAATTATGATAAGGAATTGAATAACCTCAATTACATATTTGATAGCCATTAGAATAACCCATATTTTAAAGAAAAAATGTACAGAGACTGTAAACATGTTTAAAGAATTCTATGTATGTTTAAGTTAGCTAGAACATAATAGGGATACTATAGGAAAAAGGAAGTAGACCTTAAAGGTGTTTTGAAAAGAAGAAGAGGACGACGAAGAACAAAACACAAAAACACACAGTAGAAATTCTTTGCGCAAATCTCAGGAAGTTTCCCATGTTATAAAGTCAAAATCAACTGGAGCGTCTCTTGTGTGCAAAATGAAGAATAGGAGAAAATTCGTATGCATGCATAAATCTAGTTACATGTATATATATATGTAAGTGTACACAATTCCTCTCTTTATTCGTGGTGTTCTTTTCTCAAGAATGTGCATCGTCTCCCCACAGTTTGTATCGTTTCACTAAGGAAAAACTCACTTTGCTTCAACCTTTTACTTTTGCCTTTACTTTCACTGCTGTAGTTTGCCTTTTCCTGTTAAGCTAATGGTTTGACTCCCCTCTGCTCAGCTTAACGTTGCAGCATTGAGCACAATATGAAGGAGACTAAGAAGTAGAATGCGATCTGAAAGGGAATTCTCCTCCTTTTATCTCCGGTTTTTCTGTTGCATTCAACTCAGCGGAAAATACCAAAAGGTTTCCCCGTTGTGTATTGCCGTGTTTCTCTATCACTGTTCTTTCACATTGGTGCAGCCAAGTACAACGATAAAGACGGGGAGAAGAAATAGAGGACTTCTTGGTCCCTTTCCTTTTAATTTTTCTTTCATACAGCGTCTGGATTTGAATTACACATGCTCTTTCAGGTTCTGAAATAATTTATAGAATATGTGAAAAGGTGACATTTTAACTAATAGATTAGACACGGAATATATGGATGCACATGAAATTTTCTTCTTTTTTGTAAGGCTAGAGTAGGAATAATTTTTTTGAGTGGTTTCTTCATGGATGATATTGTTGTATAATATTTGTACTTTATTCATACATGTGAGTATGCACACACACACAGGGACCATGCCGTAACTAGATACAGTTTTCTCCATGAGATGAGAAAGAAGATGTTTCCCCACAGTTAAGAATGTTTTGTGCCTATATGAATATAGCTACGAATTTTCGACTTGGCTGAACACACAACACACCGAATCAGCTAGAGCATGAAGAATAAATATGGTTACTATCACCATAATCATCAACATACCGTCATCGCCATCAAATTAATGGTGGAGCAAATGTACACTTGCTTCTAATTATTATTATGATACTATTTGAAAGTGAAACACTTTGTGAGAAATGCCGAAAAAAAATTAAATGAGAACAAGAACGTCTTGCTGTTATCTACAATATATTATTGGTACATAGACATTATACATATGTATAGGAAGTGCCTTTATGATAATGACGTCGTCAATCATGATTAATAACAATTAGTAGACTACCTTAACGGCTTAACCGTAACAGTTCAACTGCCTGGTTACTTTTTTATCTTAGTTTCTTTTGGCACGTAAGAGAGGTTTAGTATTGAGTTGAAAATCGATATCGATTCTCTATTTATTTTTGGAATTTTCGATTCAAAGAATTAACTTGGACTTGTTCAAATGGTTTGGTGCAAAATGAGCAGCAACAAAGTAAAGACAGCAAAATTTCGCAAGTTAAAGCGTCGGTTAAGTTGTTTCACAATATCAATTTTTTTTAGGCAATTTGAAACCTCTCTAATACTGCTGTTTTGTAGTTGAAAGAGGGGGAACACCGTGGAACTCCATTTACCGTACCATGAAGTGTACATTGTACATATGTTGGGACCTCCTTCGAGTTTATTTTAATTGCTTCGTCCCTACATCTATGCAGTCCATAGTAAGAAGCACAGTGTAAAGTAGTCCAACTCGAACATTCGCTGTTTAGTGTTAGTGACATTGTCATGGAGGAGAGAGCACAAAATACAGAATGTGAAAATGAAAAGGGAATGGAAATGGCGGAACAGGAACAAGAACAAGAACGACAAAAAAACAGCATACACAGCATTTTAGCCCATGTTGTTTGTTGTTTGTCCTTGTTCCTAGCCCACACTTTCAACTTTATACCATGTAGTTGTGATATAGTAATGATTACAATAATAATAGGTTTCCTACATTTACATAACTATTTTCTTGCCTTCCATTCAACAGGGAATAACATGGAGCTGTAGTGCTAGTTCCTACTGATAAATGCCCAGCAGTTGATTTTCTTCGAATTGGACAGTCTACATTGTACTTATGTCCAAAGAACACAGCCTCCAGCTGTATAAACAACATACATACTACTAGGACATAATGTAAATCGATTTTGGAAGCAGAATCGGAATCGGGAGAGAAATCAAAATCAAAGTCAAGGGTTTCGTAAATTAACACTGCGGTTCGTGTTCAAAGTCGGCAACCACTTTCTGTGTTTAATCTTAATCGCCCAGCGAAATGGTAGTCGACCGTGGGCTATTTGATGTTGATTTTGGAGCTGGTCCAGTCAAATATGTGTAACAAGTAGAACTTGACATTTATTCCGAATTCGATTTCGATAGTTTAGCTTTCACTTTCTCATTTCCTTACTCACTCCTATTAGTTTTGATATAGTCCTTACTTTGTTGACCGTAGTTATCGACAGGATTGTGATTGTGAGTTGCGGATGGAGAGAAAATTACAGCAGTTGATTGTTTATTGTCTAGATTAGGGAGCAAATTGCAAATTCTGCATACGCATCATTATCACAGTTATTACTACAGTCTACATCCTTATGTCTCTATATGTATGTGTGTAGTTGGGATTAATCTCCAAATTGTAGACGCAATAAATGAAGCATGTAAAACTTTTCATATTGTAAGCGATTATAGTGTTTGTAATTTTGTGCGTTTCGTATGCTATACACTATACGTATATATATATATATACTGTATTGGATCACTTGATTGTTTTCCATAATTCTCGTTTCCAAGAATAAGTAAAAGTGGGGGATGCTGAAAAATGGAAATGGGACAAGTTGCTTCAGTATATGCCACGAAAAGGCAATCGATTGACTCATGTGTTATGAACGCACAGTGAAAGCAAAGGGGGCGAAGTTAAATTATTTGCAATTGTTTCACATACAGCATAGATGTGTTGAAACGAATTTGAAAAATCGGTGAATCCTAAGAATCCAAATCGAATCCGGAAAGTAGCGAGAGATTTTAAATACAAAAAGGTAAAAATTGTAAATTAGGATGAAAAATCTATACAATAATAATTTTAAGAAATCCTGGTGAATTTAAGCTTACGTTTAATGGCTCTCGTGAAACATGAACCATATAAATGTAATAAAGTGCTGAGTCAATATGTAGGCTAAATAAGAAGTTTTCCTTTCATTTGCTTTTTGATAATTTGTGTGTGAATCGGTGGCTGAAATTCAAGTTAACTTGACTTGACTTAACTTTTCCCCTTATATATTCACTAATTATCTGAACGACTCGCTGGTTTTTTAAATTCACTTTAACACATTTACACATATCTTTTTGAACTAAATTATATGTATTCCATGTATACTCTAGTCACATTGGACTTTCTCCACTGTGCAAATACTTTTCTAGATGTTGTACAAAGAGTTGGAAATTAGGAAAGAACGATAGGATTAACAAAGGGCGCATGAAAATGTTGTGATTCATACATTTATGTAAGCTCTAGCATTGAGCATATGTGTAGTGTGTACCGAACAAATGGTGGGTGAAACTATATAAATGCTAAGTGAGCGAATTAGCCAACTGCAGAAACAGACAAAAGGGTTCGAGCATATGAGAAAAGTGAGAAAACAAAGAGGATGAAAAGAGAAAGGGAGAGGGATAGTGGGGGAAAAGACGAAAAAATGAATGGCGAAATTGCAAAATTAGGCCGAGATCTATGGCTAAAATATTGACGTTCAGCAGAGCCTAATGTATAAAATCGATATGAGTTTTGTGATTTTGTCTTTACTGTTGGTTCTTTGATAAAATCCTTGCAAGTTTACCCCTTGAACATTGATGCGGTTCCCATTGATGCATAAAAGGAATAAATGTATAAAATAATGGAGACAGGACAGATGATGAGTCGAATTGACTAAAATCATGCATACAAATTATATTAAAGGCGCACTACTACTTGCCGAACCTTCGTATTGATTCCGACGCTCATGTACATTTTACACATGCAAGAAATGACTGGCTACAATTTGTAAGCCGTGCATAAATCAAATAAGAGTGCAGATTTCCAGTCCCTCATGAATTTTTCGTGTCTATATAACATGTAGTATTCATGCACGTAATACTATTAGAACGGTATTTCACCATTTTATTTCTGTATGAAGCTGGCAGGAAATGAATTGTTTCGTCTGTGGGTGTCTATGTGTAAATTTCTATAGTAGTTTTTCGTCATACATTTCTCATTCGCCTACACATGCATGTACCAATATTCGTTTGCTAGACCTTGATGCTCTCTGCATATATGTGTGCTTATACCCATGTCTGTGTCTATGTCTGGCTGTAGAAAAGAAAGTTAAAGGGAAGAGAAACTTTAAAAAGTTTGATTTAAAGCTCCATCTTGTTCATACGTATTCATCTGGAAATACGGTTATCTTAAACCAGAGAAGTGTAAAACTATATTACATATTACATGCACTTTCATATTTTTTGGATAATGTATAATACGATAGGGGAAACTGAAAGAAGGAAATATTCTGATTCTTGATGTGGTTACATGGAAGGCGAAGATGAAATAGGATGGGATGAGAAGAATGTAGAGTGCCTTGTTTTGAAACGATAACAAATGTATTCTAGGACTGCCTCATGTAGCAGGATACCTTGAAATCTTTTGGAACAAAACTGGCAAAGGATGAAACAGCAAAGAAGCACATACAAAATATGATACAGAAAGAAATTGGGGTAGTGAAAATTTTTGTTGCGTAAGCAAAGGTAAAGGAATATGTAAAACATGACAAATAGAAGGAACAGCGGAGGAGAAACATGACAAAATGGGGAAACTAGAAACATTATAAAGGGAAATTTTTTTGGTTTTCTCTCCAATTTTTTGCCATATCCATTTTTGATACAAAGGTTTAGGGTTTCACCATTTTAATGCGAGTTCGAAGGCATTTTTTTGATATTTCATGGAAAGATCCTTTTTATGTCGTTTTCAACATTCTCTTTGTTGCTGTAGTATTTTCTTGGCATTAGCTTCAAATTTCATGTTTTTACAAAGATTTGAAGACATTCAAGTATTTTGTCATTTCTACTTTTACCTGGAGGATGTTCAATCCTTGAATGACTACACTTTGACAGTTTAAAAAAGAAATAAATATGAAATGTTCTTAAATAGCAAAACTTCACTTAATAGTTGCTTTCCTCGTTTTTTCTTTATCTAATACACAATGAACATACGTGGAGAGTTCAAAGCCTTCTGAACTTCAGGATTTTTGTAACAATAAGATTGATAGTCTACAATGAAAAAAGGGGAAAACCCGCCTTGGAATATTTTCCTGAACGCGTATCCCAATTTACTGGGTCATATATTTTGTCTATGTAATGTCTACTGGGAAGTTGTCGTATGCTATATTATGCTATTTATGTGCGATAGGTTTTATATAATAAAATAAAATGATATAGTTTTCTTTTTAGGATAAAAATACTGACTTGGTTGAGGAAATATAGTTATAACTACGTGTGATATTTTTGGGTTTGTTGTTTATCGGTTTTTGAAATCAGCAAAATTGTGGAACTGGAATAAATCACAGGGGTTGTAATCACACAGTTGATCTCGGAACTCATTCACTGACTGGCTGCTAACTCTCAAACAGATTATGTAATTTTGGCGATAAACTAGCCACAGTGTGTACAGTCAGAAATTTTGATGAAGGATCTGTCAAATATTTCTGCTTTGAATGTGTAGCGTACAGAGTATAGAATATAGGTTGAATGTGCTGAAAAACAAGCCCGTACACAGATGTACGGTTCCAGTTGGCACGGCTATTCTTAAAACCTAAAGAGTTTACTTCCCTGGTGGTCTTAAATAGTCTAAAAGAATCCAGAAAAGTTTCAGTTTTTTTATCACGGTTAGCATGAGATGAAAGATTTAAAATGGCCTGGGCTGATAGTCATGGGCTCGCTTCGCTTCCTAAAAATTGTCGCTGGACTTGTCAAGTAGACGTTACCTCGACTTTTAATTCCCATAGCTCACCGTGCATACGAATAACGATCTTAGTCCGAGCTTGCTCACCATCAGTCTGTCCACTTAATTTACAAGTCAGGACCAGGCGGCAGTAGGTTTCAAAGTCAAAGTTATACTATTAGTTTTCCCCACATTTGGAATGGCGTTTCCGTATAGTTATTAACAGTTATGTAGCTATAATCACAACTCAAACTTTTCCCAGAGTTGGGTTTGTCATTAAGGGAATGTGTTAAAAGATTGAAAGTTACATATTCCCTGTATAATAATAACAGCGTACAATAATAATACACATTATTTTGTTTCTAATCGATAGATCGAGAACTCGAACGTGATTCTTTTTCGGTGAAATTATTTGTTTCGAAGCTTTGTTAAAAATTCTAGCCTTCGCAATTTCTTTTTTCTATAAAAATTTTAACTTATTTGTTTGCGTCATAGATCTACTGACTTGGTTAACGTAACCTAGAACCTTTAATGAAAGACGCAGGAAAGAGAATGAACGATTCTGTAAAAAAGGCTTATTCACGAGTTAATGAAATACGTCAAATAATCCATTTTTTTGTGGAAATTCGATATTGCGTTTACATAATTGCAATTCTAAAATTTCGAAAATTGCTTCGCGTTTATACAGGTTTATATTCACTTTATTGCAAAGTCCAAGGTACTGAGTAGTCAACGTAAAATAAAAAGTTGATTTGATATTAGAAACGCAAAACTGTATTATTAGTAGTAAAGTTAAAGGAAGTAGTCTTCGATTTTAATAAAACAGAATCAAGCAACGTATTAAAACTGACTTGTGCCTTCGGCCACAAACAAATGAGCTCACGACCTAAAATACACACCGGATTCTCCATTATTTTTTCGACCTTTACTTGTGATGCATAATCATATAATGCAATATATTATTAGAAATTCATGCATATATGCACCCCTGATATTCTGCAGGCTGCATTGCGTGCTTCCTTGATGAGCCAGTTTATTCCATTTATTTATTTTTCCTACACATTTTGTTTTTCTTACCCCCCACACATCCAGCATTGGATAATTTTTTTCATTATGTAGAAATAAAGAGGACGGAGAGAGAAAGCGAACGAGGTTAGAATATTTATATTCGGAATTTTGAACTAGACAAGGAAAGAAATGGTGGAGCTCAAACTTTGCTCTTTCCCAGTCTATTCTGTTTTGTTCTATTCTATTATAATGGTAAAATGTTTTCTTGTTGTTTCACTTCATTTCATTTTCTCTGAGTGACTTTTCTTTCTCTTTCTCGCTTGCTTTCCCCTTCATTTGCTCGTATTGTTTCTGCAATATGTGTCGTTCTGGTCTTTTGTACAGTTGAAAAAAGTGTACGTTACAACGTACATACGCAAGTCCCGACTTTTTACATTCATCCATGCTGTTATTTTTTTGTTGCATTGTTCTACCGTTTTTTCCGTTGGATTTCTAGGTCAAAAAATTAAATCTAGAAAGAGTAATTTAGTCGGAAGTAGAGTCGAGGGATAAATCATTCGCTTTAAGGAAGAATAAGTAAATAAAATGAAACTTTACTCTGTATATATTGCATTTTTGTATACTTAGGAGTACATACGTAGTACATATCAGGATGATATCAGTATGTGAGGGTAAGTGCATACGGTATGAGATGTGCAGACGACTGAGCGTTGAGTTTACTCAAGGTTTTCATCGTCTTTTTTGATATGTACTTTTGTTTTTATTTCTTGGATTTGGCCCGAGTAAAGTCTTATCATATCTTTCGCGCTCCTTCGCATTCACCACACTCTTAGAAAAAACCGTTTGGTCCAAAATTAAACTGTGTTGTGTATACTCCGAATTGTCTCATTTTGACCCGCACAAAATCACGTTAAATTCTAAACAGAAACATGGATAGAAGTTCAAGTTCGACCTTGTAGAATTTCTCACATAAATTTGCTGTAGTTTTGAAAGCAATATAAAACGTTTTTTCATGTACAGATTTGTAGCATTACAAAATTTTTAGTAAACATTTTTTTTCTTTTTGAATTTTTCATCGTCCTTATAAATACCATTAATGTTTCCTTGGATTTTTCTTAACATAAATCCCCATTTAATGAAATGTATAGTAAATATAATAAAAAACGTTGAAAATTGAACTGAGACTGAGGGCAGAATGACACAGGCTTCCAAGAGTTCACCAAACCGTAGTATTTTTCCTTTTCCCAGTCCTTCGTTGAATGAGGCGGGGATTGTGAGTTTGGAAGATGTAGGCAATGAAAAGACAACTACAGGCCAATACAAGGGCGCAGCTACCAACTCTTTTTGCCATACACAATGTAGTTAGTATACCTTGTGAGGATAAAGACGAAGGTGGAAAATACGAGAAAAGAGGAGTTTTGGGCATTACTCCTTGTGGGTTTGGTTTCAGAGAAAGCGATAAGTGATAAGCCTACCAACAGAAAAGTGGGAAGAGGAATGAGCAAGCGATAGATGCAGCTGAGAAAGTAAAGGAGGGCGAAAGACGAAGGAAAAGCCAAGGGAAAAGACGGTTTGGTTGACTCAGTGCCTCTTTTGCTTCTTTGTATACATTTTCGAGTCCCGTTCTCTAGTTTTATGGGGCTGCCTTTTCCCTACTTTTTCTCCCGTGTATGTCGACTATTGATTTTGCACAAAACATTTTGCCCATGATTTTGTTCCGCCGTTCCTTTTCTATGTATAGAAAACGTAGACAGTGTATACATAGGGAATGTACAATTTGGACTTTTATGTATGGGTTTTTAAGTTTTTTCCTCTTCCATTCTCTTGAATATTTCATCTAGCCTTTGTCTTATTCTCTGTGGTCTACGTGGATCTCACTTCATCTCAATTCATTTGGTTGGATTTCGTTGGTCATATCATCGCACCTGGGATGGCATTGTATTGTCTTGTTGTATTATATATTACAGTGTACCGTGGAGCCACGAGACATCGACCCAGGTTGTATGTTAAAATAGTAGTGCATTTCATAGAATAGTGTTTGATGTATCTTTACCATCTGGTATGATGATTCGTGGGCATTCAAACAGACTTTTCTTTCTTTATTTTGTTCCCCCTTTGTCTTTCTATGTCTGGGTTTGCAAACCCGAGTAGAATGAAAGTGTGGATTTTCGTTCTTAGTCCGGGTTACGTATTTGTATGTATGTTTGAGTGCCTGTATGTATGTATGTATGTATGTGTGCCAGTGCGCTATTGAACTCCCCATGATGTTTCCAGTCGACCACATCTAACTATTCTATCAGAACCGCCGTATTTTATTCGTAATTCGCTTTCTCTTTCTTTTCCTCCACGTTTATTACATTCTGTCTCTATCCTATTTATATATTATTCGTGGATATCCCACCTATCGTGGTTTAATCCGGTGAACTCGGTGATATTCAACTGCTGTCATCATTATTATTATTATTAGCATTGTGGTGAAACGGAGAGCTGACCTGAAATTATGATTTTAGGGAGGCTCGACAAGACGCAAACATTTTTGAACTTGTCTGTCTTTCCATTGTCTGAATTGTAAACTGAAACATATTGCTATTGAATTTGATTACTCGAGTCAGTCACACAGAAATATCATAATGCTGATGTATTTCTACATCCAGTGAAATTTTAGAGCAGTGCGAAACCTTGCTATTATTTCACTCATTGGTGTTGTAGTCTACAATGATCAATGATAGAAACACGAGGTGTAATTATTTCGCTAACAGGATTAGTCCGCAAGATGAAATGGCAGTTGAATTCGAATTCGAATTTTAATCAAAACGTACCGTCTCCTTTGTTCTGAATGGTATAATATAATATAATAACTATTGTATTAACCTTAGTCATATGTACATGTAGTTTGCCTATTATTTCCCCCTACTACCTTCACCATCGGCCATTGATATACATATAGTGTACAGTATACTAAAACAGAAAGGAATTCCAGGATCATAATCGTAATTTTTGCTGGGTATCATTTAAATTGTACTTATACATGCAATTTGTGACTGCAACGGGGTGAATTCAAGTAGATATTCCATATAATTTATCTATACGTTATTCTGGTAACATAGATAGTTGACTACATATTACACACGTATGTATTATTTTTATGTCATAGGTTGTACAGAAGATAGATGTTTACGCCTATATAGTCAAAGTTCTGCGTAGCAAAAGGATGAAAATCTCATTGAGTACATAAATAATTGCCTTACCCTCCTGCCTTACACATTTTTTCCTTTGACATTTGGCATTTGACGCATCCTTTTCCCCTACCTTTTATGAATATCATATTTTCGGTAATGCGAAACTAAAATGTGTGTGTATGTGTATGTGTGGCAGTGTGAAAGTGAAAGGAATCTCATTGGAAAAAAAGAAGTGGGATGGGCAAATAATGAGACAAGACAGAGGAAAGCCAATTTTACGTCTATATCATGAATGATAGGTATAATGTGTAGATTGCACATAAATACAACTCGTAGAGGAGGCGAGTCATTGCATCAACATCAAACATGTTTTAGCTTCATCTTCACATGTTTACAATTTAGTAACTAAATAGAAGCTGCGTAGGAAACACGCAGTGGGGAAAATAGAGTGTTTGCAGCTTGAGCGAAATTCAGCCCACCAATACATATGTACATATGTATGTATGATCTGATATGAAGCGAACGAAGTACGTACACCTATGTAGTTTACTACTCAGAGATGCATGAAATTCCAGGAGGAAAGAAAGGCTCAAAGGTGTTACACATTCTCGTTGAAACTTGTGTGCTGTGTGTTTTTGTTTGTGAAAGTATGGTTACCTTTTTGATTTTTGAAATGGAAAGGACGAATGATAGAGAGGGGAAATGAAACACGGGATGCAAAAAAAAAAATCCTTTGAGAACATCTGAAGGCTCCAAGCTCCTCACACCTCACCCACTATTCACGATTGCATAGCAAGTCGATAAAGAAACAAACAAAGAGTATAAGTAGGTAGCATCTATAAATACAAATACACATGAAGCTTAACTTTTTTGTATTGATCAGTATGTTGTCTACACAGGAGTGTGCACAAATAAAAATGCCGAAAAAAGAGATCATGCCTGTTTAGATTTTCGAATTTTCATACGACATTTCTCTAGTTGGTATACCTATAGCTGGAATTAAACCTCTCTTTTTCATTTATCTTAAGCCTGGGCTTTCAGACTTCAGATTCAATTCAGTATTCAATTCGAGTTCATTCAAAGAGGAAAAACCGTTGTAGACATTTAATATCTATTGGTGCAACATTCAGCGTGACCAAGTCGTTTTTGATTTTTTGTTTTCATAGTCTTTGACATTGAATCGTCAGTAATTGGAAGGA